>SWBG01000045.1:0-202353 GCA_023848605.1 Aureobasidium sp. EXF-10728
CTAACCCTAACCCTAACCCTAACCCTAACCCTAACCCTAACCCTAACCCTAACCCTAACCCTAACCCTAACCCTAACCCTAACCCTAAATACTATGTTCTTAGCTATATATAAAAGTAGTAATTATTACATTAAAAAAGTTTGTAGACATTACATTATTAAACCTATAATGCCGCCATATACGTTTCTATCTACCGGGCTTTTCTAACTATTAGATAACATACCTTTTAGTAGTCTAGATAGTTAAGCATTCTAGTTACAAAGAAATACCTCTACTACTTTAGTATGTAATAGTCCGGAGTTTATATGTCTATTTGCTAGATTCGCTAAGATCTATAAGTACTTTAAGAAAAACGGCACTTCTCCTAGTTATCTTATATGTAATTGCTATAATTCTTACTATAAGTTTGCTTTCTAAGCGCTAGCCTACCTAAAAGTAGATCTTATGCCCTTAGTTACTAGACTTAAGCAAGTTAGATATTACTATTTTAGAAACTTAGAAGCATAGTCTAGCTAAGCATAATATGGAAAGACTTACTAGTCTATATCTTACGTATATATATCTTTATGTTTGCTTTAAATAGTATAAGACTTATCTAATAATGAAAATGATAAGATAGCTTAGTAGTCTAAGAAATATAATGTTTCTTAGTATAAAGAATGCTATACTTATATAGTATGCAGGTAACCTTAGTTATAATTTAAGCGGGCGCAATTCTTAGCAAACTTTAAATCTATAACGGCAAAGTTCTAACTATAATTACTACTTCCCTATGCTTATTCTTATGTTATTAGATAGTGTAAATGTTATTACCTAATATAAGCTATAACTTATAAGTTCTATAAAAGTATTGGCCCGTATCTAAGTAAGATATAAAATGGGTCTTTTAGGGGGTCTTTTAAGTAGAAATTACCATTCCTAGTATGCTAAGTAACCCCGCCTTACCGGATTTAGTAGGTCTTTTACTAAAAGACCCGGCTATCTATTAGCTAGGCCGCCTAAACCTCTTCTTACCTAGGCTATAGTAGTTTTATTAAAATATACTAATTATTAAGTACTTAGCTAACTAGATATAATAGTTATAAAATAGCTATAAATGCTATAATACTTATTAAATAGCTATTATAAGCATTTAGTATATAATTAGCTATATGATAATAAAGATATTAGTAGTATCTAAATAAATAGTTAGTTAGTTTCTATAATATATATTTATATAGTTTTAAAAAACCTTAAAAAAAAATCCTAAAAAAGATAGAATTTATAATAGCTATATACTATATACTATATTTTATTATTATTATTATTTTTTAATAGTAGGTTTTTAAAGATTAGATATTTATACCTTTTAGTAAGTATACTTTTTATATATACTAAGTAACTTTTATAACTATAGATAGATATATATAACTATTAATAAAAATAAATATATATTTAAGTCTCTTTTTTTTTTTTAACTACTTACTAGCCTTATATATATACTTTACTAGGTTATTAGTAAAGTTAGCAAAAGAAAGTAGTTACTATAGATGTTATTATTGCTGCATGCGCATTTTCTTAGAATGTGCCGCTAGATTATGCTAGAAAGTGCAGGGTGGAAACCCTAGAAAACCCTAACGTCTGGCGGGGAAAATCTTGGAATGCGCCGCAACCCGGCGTTTTTATTATACTAGAAAAGATTTGCCCCGGGCGCAATTTTGCAGCACTCTAGTTTGGCTACCATACCACTTTTTGCCATGACCTGCAATACTCATGGAGTTTTTTAGGACAAACGATGGCTGCCAGATTGCCTACCAAGATGTCGGCAACAAGTCGCACCCTGTATTGATTTTTGTAAGCAAGGAAACATGTAGCGTGTCCTTCCAACGCTCACTCAAGACGCGCAGCTACACGGTTTCACTGGCTCGTCCAAGGTGTTCCAACGGAACGTTCCTGTCCTGTCCAAGCACTTTCATGTCATCGCACCGGATCTGAGAGGTCACGGCGCGTCCGACAAACCACGCCATGGCTTCCATGTTTTCCGTCTGGCGATGGACCTGCACAACCTCCTCAGTCATCTGAACATCACTCAACCCGGAACCGTGAGATGCATTGCCGGAAGTCTCGGCTGCTCAATCCTGTGGTCTTTTGCTGAGCTCTTCGGTACTGGGCCTTTCTCACACATGATCTGGATAGATCAAGCACCGATGCAGAACTACGCAAGCGATGGGAGCTGGACCAGTGCCCAAGGAAACCGAGGCATGAACTCTGCAGCTGCGGTAGCAAATCTGAAGGCAACCTTGAAGTATGATCCGGACAGTGTGTACAGAGGCACTATTGCTGGATGTCTGGGCTACAGAAGTCATCCTGTCCCGGGCGAATCCATCAGCGATGAAGCCAGAGACGCAGATGAAGAGTTCTTTTTGGCTATTGCAAGACAAGGGAATGCCGAATGGTATGGCGACTTGATGGCCGATCACACTGCGTTGGATTGGCGACAAAGTATCGTTGAGACATTTGGAGAACAAGCAGGAAACAAGACAAATGTGCTTGTCATCGCCACAGACAGGAGCGGTTGTTTTCCTGCACGTGGGCCATTGGCAGCAGTCGATTTTGCAAACTCCAAGGCCCAGGTTTCCAGAGCGAGAGGTGTTGTAGTTGAATGGGGAGGCCACTGGTGTTACTGGGAAGATCCGGAGAGATTCAACCAACTGGCGTTGGACTTTTTGTTATAGCCAAAGGACGTTTATCAAGACTGCCTCTTTTAATCTGTGGTCTGCCCATCTCAATTCGAATCCGGCTTAAACACTTTTGCCAAGTTTGCCCATTCCAGGACAAGGACCTTACGCCGCCAACGAGGAAACGATCGTCAGATATGGCAACAAGGATGGTCAAGCCACCAAGTCTGGAAGTCGCAGCTGTGTTGTTTCATCCATAAGAAAGGTGCATGGTTGGCTTGCAGGTAATTGACTGATCCAACATAAAATGCAAGGCATCCTATCTGTGTGAACGTGGCGTTGAGCAGGATGTAGGTGCGAAGACAGAAGATCTGGGAACGACTCTGGCAACTTGTGGCAAACGTTTCTAGCTTGTCGCACCTGCCCAGGATTGGATGAGACGCAAAGCTGCCATGCGCATTGCAGAGACAACACGGGTTCGAGCTGCCCGTTGGATGATGAGAGAAGCGCAAAAGACAAGATCGTGACGTTGTCCTGGTTCAGTCAATGATTATCCCAAAGCTTGGTCCAGATATTACGCTGGCGACTTTGTGGCAGGTTCCAAGCACTTCTTTCCAACATCGCAAACAGTAACCCTATACATGTTGAGATATCAGTCAGGGTTCTCAAAGTCAAGGAAGAGAGTGTTTCCATAGGCGCGCAGCACTTTGCTGCGTTGTTCGACGCGACTCAACAACTTGGCTGTGTCGTGAACAAGTCGCGCCCGCTTGACTTGATATTTATGACTTTGCCATCACACAGGAAACCATCTCTCAGACCTCTCAGAAGGCTGCTATTGCAGGAAGAAACATGATTCGTTCAGTCGTCTACAGTAGTCATTATGGCGCAGCCGCTCGAGAATGTACCGCTTAGTAGTTCGCGTTCTCGGTCCTCGGGCACACCACACCAATCGACGCCTGGAAATCGCCAAACAGACCTCTAAGGCCGCGACTTCCTCCATCCCAGCTTTGGCGACATCTCCGGGCACCCTGCATGACATCACAGATCTTTGCAAATCTGGCCGCACTTGGAGTTGCATACACACCTTACTGGTACCAACAAGTCATCGCAAAGCAGGATTGAGCAGCCATGAACCAGAAAAAGGGGTTTGGGCGACCGCAGCCATCGAGACACAGCTTGACGTTGATCAAAACCATCTTTGCAACACTATTACAGGTCTGTTAGCATTGCTCCATCCTTCACTATGGACCGCATCTCAACGAATCTGCGACGTGGGCCGTTCAATCGCAACCATGCCTCTAGGCGCGTGTGTACGAACAATACCTGCGTACGATAGGCTGATAGCGGCTGGAACCAAGTGCGTGATCCTGCCGTGGTGTTAACGGCGACCATCAAAAAGTCATACTTGTGCAGCTCAAGAGCGTCGGACACCAATTTTCACAGCTGAGTTTTACTCTCCTGCATCGGACAGAGCGAAGTTCTTTCACTGGACGCGCCACATGTCTGGCCACTGCAGGTACCCGCAGACTAGCCAGACAGAACGCATGTTGAGATGCGGCCGGAAGAAGCAACGTGCAGCAGAGACGCCACAAATCGAGCATCCGCCGCACTACATATGCACGTCCAGTCGCTCCAGCTACCCTTGACTCAAACTTTGTACAGCCACGAGTCTTTGACAATGCGACTTTTCGGACGACGCGAGAGAACAAAAATAGCTTCACGTATGGTTGTCAGCTTATTGACCATGATGCGGTTCAACCAACGCGTGAGACCTTGATGCTCATTGCACTCTCATCCACTCACCGCTCGACTTGTGTTATGTTCTGTTTGACAATATATCGTATCCGCTGTTACATCATTGCAGAATGCATCGCGTCACGTCTAAGCTGAGTCCGGCGATCGAATCATGCATCCGAATGCTCGGGTCCAATTCGTGCATCAGGGCTTGGAGTCCATTCTTCAGCTCCGGCCATCTCCAGAGCATGTATCGCGGCCCCCACGTCCTCGTCATATCTGTTTGTGGCAGCGGAGACCCTACTGGAGGTACGCTAGTCTTTGAGATGCAGGTACTCAAGTCGTTCTACACATGACTTTTGTCTGCAGATAATTGTCTTGATTGCTTTTTGCTGGGCGATTGAGCATTTCCTTCTTTCAAGGATGGAACTTATGTCTCAAGACAAGCTTATAATGACCAATCCAGAGTCTCATGCTTCCGACCATGATCACAGTATCAGAATGTGAGCATTGGCACACATTCAAGGACATCGCGTTTGCACAGTCGAAAATGCATAGCAGTTTGTGCTGCTGTTCGCACGTTTCTAGACGCGTCCACGCAAGACGGTAGAGGGGCTGGAAAATCCCCTGCTTTCTCCCCCTTCATTCTGCTTCCAAAGGCGGATCTCGGTCGGATCGAGCGTCACTTGGGCTGGAAGATGCACCATCTAGTGGCCTGTCTGAAGCTGAGGGCCGTTTGCAGGATATCTGTTCCAACTTCTCCTGACACCCAAGCGCTTGCATTGGAGCCATCGAACCATTGGCTCGATCCGCAAAGCATATCACCAGCTTGTGGTATATAAAGGGACCTCCGGCCTCGACAGACTGGTATCAGCAACAATTTCACCATCCAACTTTTCCACACTCATTGACCAACGGCGACCATGAGATCCCTCAAGGCCCTAACCTTCTTTTTCTCTCTCATCACGCTCGTTCTTGGAGTCGCAGCTTCTCCAGCGCGTGCTCGCAAGGGACCGGGCGGATGTTCCAAAAGTGATATAGAATTATTCTCTAATACGGTCAAACACAAAACGTACTTTTGCCAGTGGTGGTTATCTGCGTAAGACACTCTCCTTGAACACACAACAGACAAGCTGTTCTAACTTGAAGCTAGGACTCGCAACAGATCTCCTTTCATCGAATTGTTGGCCTCCGAAGTTACCGCGGTCTGCTACTGTATCGGTACTCCTGTGCCCGACAAGAGATCTGTCCCCAGTATTGAGGGCCCCAGATCGCTGATAGAGAGGGGTGCCGGTCGTGGCTGCAAGGCCGAACTTGCAAGTGAATTCACCGAGCCGGAAAACTTCTGTCAATTCTACACGCGAGTGTACGTAGCAGCCGCGGAGACCTTTGACAAGTACTGATATGAACGCTAGACCTCGAAAATCGTCTCCATTCCAGAAATACGATGTGGACGCCCTTCTAGGACTTTGTAGCTGTATCCAAGGCAAATCCAGCACGACAAGCTCAACCACACCGACGCAAACTTCTTCGGCCAGCATTTCCTCGGCCACAATCTCATCTATCAGTTCTTCTTCTGACACGTCCTCTTTAACCATGACCTTTTCAATCAATCCCTCTTTGTCCGCCACTCTCACGACCACGTCCGAGTTGACAAGCGCTTCTACAGCTACAAGCTCGACAAGCACATCGACCATTTCCAGCTCGCCGTCTACTTCGATCAATTCCTCTGCATCAGTCGGTTCCGAAACTACCAGCGCTGTCGGTACAATTCCCACCAGCGCAATGCCAACCATGAACAGCACGATTTTCACTTCCATCGCCACAGCCGCAAACTCGACCGCTAGCAGCATTGCGGCTACATCGACGAGTAGCGCGTCCAACATATCAATCATTGACCCCTTTGGCAATGGGACCAGTAGCATTCTGTCTTTAAGTGCCACGGTGACATCGGCTACAAACGTCTCCTCATCGACTTCCGTCCCTGCCGATGTCACTGACAGCATGATCTCGAGCATTCCGACTTCCATGCTCACAGGTATTTCGAGCGGTTTCCCAGCAAGCACTAGTGCCAGTGGAGCGCCCTACGGCAATGGCACAACCAGCGGGATCTCTGTCGGTCCAACCATGCCTGTCTCGACTGGCGTACCCTCCTCTAGCATTGGTGTCTCATCCAACAGCACTCATTCTATCACAATGAGCACTGCCAACGCCACATTGACTGCATCTTCGAGCAGTCATTTCTCGAGCGTCACGGATGGAGGTCTGTACGGCAATGGCACAAGCAGCACACACTCTCTTGGCCCAACTGTTCCCGTCTCAATTAGCGCTGTGTCACCGTCTACTAGTGGCACCAACAGCACTTCCATTCATGCTTCTAGCACTGTCAATGCCACTTCAGCTGTAGTCTCCAGTGGATATTCGTCAACTATCAGTACCAGTGGTTCACCATATGGGAATAGCACAAGCAGCGCACTTCCCGTTGGTCCAACAGTGCCTCTTACCACATCTACTCCACCTTCGAGTGTGGTTCCTGGTAATAGCACATCCTCCACACTCTCGACCTCTCAGACCTTTGGGGCTTCAAGCGGTATCTCTACAACCATAATCTCAAGTGGGGCGCCATACGGAAACGGAAGCAGCAATCCGACCTCGGTTGCGCCGACTGTACCTACCACAACCGGTACTTCATCCATTCTTGCAATCTCATCGTCATCCGTGCCAATGTCAAATGGAACAAGCTCTTTCACATCTACCAGCACTGGCGCTGCTACCACGACTGAGATCTTAAACGGTACCACATCGAGCAGCAGTACTGCAATCTCTTTCACCAACCGTACTACTACACAACTCGTCTCTTCGACCACTCCCGTGTCTGCGGTGTCATCTTCCGTCAATACGACGTCGTCAGTTTTATCAGCGACCTTGACCGGCTCGACCTTTACTGGTTCAATCACCTCCACTGCTTCGGACAGCTCTTCAACCAACCCAAGTACAGCAGGATCTGGAACGTCTACGAGTTCCATGAGCTCTAGCGTGACTTCTACTCCTACTAGCAGCCTTCCAACACCAAGTCAAGGCTCGATCCGTAGTGGTTCTAGCGTCTTCATCAACAGCCCAAACCTATCCTTTGATAAAAGGGCACTGGAATCCAGGCAGAACGGAGAGAATGAATACGCTACCATTTATACTGGGCGAAGACAACGTCCGATCCTTGGCTACAGCTTCAACGCGACTTCAGGCTATCTCTACCTTGGATCAAGCAAGAATGTTCTGAGCTATGCCATTCCCGGCTTCAGAGCAGACTCAGTCCAATTGGCTACTCTGACTCAAGACTATCTTTCAATGTATCCTGGATCTTGGAGCCCCGTCAAGTGCACCGTCTCAGCGTCGAGTACTCTCGCTTGCACCGCCAGTGTGAGCGGCAACAGATGGCGCCGCAGTGTGACCTACTCGACATTCGTTGTCGTACCACGCGCAGGTCAGAACGCCGCCGACATCTACCTCTACGCTGCAAGTCAAATCGACGGCCGTCCTCTGGGCGCTACCGAGGTAACACTCATGTTGTCGCCAGACAACACGACTTCGCAGCCTGCACAGTAGTATCGCTCCGCCACATCAGTCTACATTGAGGTCACTCAATTCTTAGAACAACACCTAGGTCCTGTTGCACATACTGTGCTTGACTTTCTGTTTTGGTATCCATCTACCCGACATTCATTAAGCAATCGATTGTTGTTGTTCTTTGTGCTCTTGCCTAGCTCAAATAGCTTTGATTCTGGGAAACCCATAGTCTAGTCTTGTTTTAGTTCACAAAATTCATGCGCTTCCAAATCATCTATGAAGTCTCCTTATAAAGATGTTGCTTTGAATCTCGGAAAGAGACTGACGGCCGGATAGGTGCTAGAAGAGAATCACTGGACAAGCGAACCACAACTCTTGAGATTTGAGGACCTGCCGAGGAACCATAGAGGTCTGCAGGCCAGGGGTGATAAACCCAAGAGAAGGGTGGTATTCCGTCCGTTGGGAGGGGTGACTTTGGTGCCATCACGACTCAAGACAAGATCCCCTCTATTGATAGGTAGTCTTGTCCATAATTCTGTTTCAACTTTGATTTCTCTTGCAAGCTGCCAAACCACCTCTGTTTTAAGCCTTACTGAGTATCGGCGCCGTCCCATGTGATGATGCTAGCTGTATTCATCATAGAATAAATCATCCTAAGGTTGGCGTCCTGTACAGCGGATGGCGTCGCAGATCGACAAATCATGACAAAAGAGGACTTCGAATTTGCAGGACGGTGGCTTAGAAAAGACATGCATTGCGATAGAATTGTATCGCGACAGAATTTCTCGGTTTCGCACCGAGGCCAAGGCTACAAGAACGTTTATGTCCGAACTTTCTTGAGAAACCTCGGTATCTTAACGCCAGAAAGGTTGTCATGTGGTAGACAAGTTCCTGAGATCTACGCCGTCCCCGCAAAGACTAATTACTTGCATGATGCGTAATTAAGATAAAATCTTCAAGCCCCTTCTTGGCGGGTTGCGTCGCGGTCCAGGCTATGAAACAAGATACTGCAAGCTTTGTCCGAGGGGTGGGCTGGAAATCAATAGGTTCCTGGCGATCTTTACCGTCGACGACTCTGGGCTTCCATTCTCCTTCAAGCTGCCTGCATTCAAGTGCTGCTTGCCAACCTCGGCATCGAAGGCAAAGGTAGACGCGACATACCCCTCTCATATTGTCGTCCGGATTTTAGTCCGGGTTTGAGAAACTGTCACCCCTCCGCTCTGTCGATCAGTTCAAAACAGCGGCCAGATGGACCGCGGTTGAGACTCATTCGGCCACTTGCAGTCCAGGAGGTTGTTCACTCGACTCATCTTCTGTACAATACATCCGTAAATATCTGCTCTTCTGCTCACAGTGACCTTCCTTAGATTGCATAAATAGACCAACTTGATCCTCGACTATCCTTCTTCCCATCAGCACAATCTCACACTTTCATCTGCACCTTTGTTTGAACTCGCCATGTTGTTCTCATCGTTGAACCTCCTCTTCCTCTGCCAAGTCGCCTTGGGCAGCAGCATTCACCGCCGAGTGGCGCCTCTCCCTCCTGCTCAGGATCCTTTCTATCAACCACCAGCGGGTTACGAATCTGCCAAACCTGGAACCATTCTGGCCTCGAGACCAGCCCCAGCTAAACTCGCAGCGCTCCAGCTGTTCCCACTGAACATCAAATCAGTCACTCAACTCCTGTACCGTACGACCAACGCCTTGGGCGAGCCAGAAGTCACCGTCAGTACCGTCATGGTACCAGAGAATGCGGATTACAGCAAAGTGGTGTCATACCAGGTTGCAGAAGATAGTGGAGGCCAGATCAACTGCGCTCCGTCGTACACCCTCCAAACTGGCTCCAAAGCTTTGTACGCTGGCACTGGCGACGTGGAGATGCTCCTCATCCTTGCAGCTCTGAATGAGGGCTGGGTCGTGAGCAGTCCCGACTGGGAGGGTCCCAATTCGACATTCATCGAGGGCTTCCAGGCGGGCCAAGCTACTCTCGATTCTGTCCGTGCCGTACTTTCCTCAGGAAACCTTACTGGTGTCGAATCCGATGCTAAAGTTCAGATGTGGGGATACAGTGGTGGTGCACTCGCCTCGGAATGGGCCATGGAACTCCAGGAATCTTATGCTCCGGAGCTTACTTTCGTCGGTGCAGCGATTGGAGGAGTGACCCCCAACACGCCCAATGTATACAACAGCATCAACAATGGCCCCTTCGCTGGTATTGCTGCTGCTGGTCTCTTGGGCATGACCAACGCATTCGAGGACTTTGATACAGCTTTGACAAAGCAGTTGATCCCAGCTACCGCGGCACAGTTCTACCAAGGAGGAACCAACTGCTTCTACGGTGATGTTTTAACTTTCGCGAACCAGAACATGTCCAAATACTTCTACGATGGCGACAACATCATCAAAGAGCCAACCATTGCCAAATACTTCCGCTCCAATGCGCAAATGGGTACCCACGGAGTTCCGCAGATGCCGCTGTTCGTCTACAAGGCGGTCGCCGACGAAATCTCTCCCATTGCCGATACAGATGCGCTTGTCAATCAATTCTGTAACGATGGAGTCTCGATCACTTATGTCAGGGATGCCGCTGGTGAGCATTTCACTCAAGCTGCTACTAGCTTCCCAGACGTCATCAATTTCCTTCGTGCGAGATTTGCTGGGACTCCCATCTCTGGATGCTCGATCCGCAACGAGTTCCTGGATGTCTTGGACCCAGGCGCTCCGTCCTTGTTTACCGCGACCGTTGCTAGAGAGCTCTTGAATATCTTGGGTACTCCGGTAGGCCCAACTCACTTCTAGACTCTTAAGTAGGGCAGGTAGTAGACCGCCAACCCAACAAGCGGTACATGCCACAAAGCAACCCGGTCTTGTTGAAATGTATTCTTGTTCAGATTGATATAGCTCTGTCATAAAGTACCTACCTATTTACTTTGCAAATACCAATCGCGCTCCTATCTAGCTGCTTCAAGAATACTCTGTTCCATTAGTAGAGTCATGGCTCAATAAGACAAGCGTTCAGAACTTCTGCTTGCGCGTCCTTGAGCAATCGACTGCCAACAACAGCAAGTATGATTGGGTGAAATTCTTGTGACTCTGCCTCGAAGATCCGGCTTGTTACGGTGTAGCACTCATACGGCGACTCCTCCGTGCAGTCTAGCAGCTTGCGATTTCTGAAAATCTTGGTTTTGTCCAGCCAATTCATGGTACGGGGACAGAATGCAAACCTCGACATACCCTGCGACTTGAGATTGGAGATACCAATGTGTGTAATAAACTTGAAAAAGTAAATCTCTGACCTTGTGGTCATATCCATTGTTACATTATGAAAAACCACTCTAGGCTACCGAGATCCTGGTTCGATCAACTATCTATAGTCTATGCCGAAGAGCCCTTGGAGATAAGACGTGCGCCTCTAATGTACTTGCTCTGGACCACTCTGTCTCCCACAGCATTCTTCATATAGCAGGCGGTGCCAGACATGGAGATATCAACGCAACCGGCCAAGGCATCACATTTGTTGATACAGTCCGCAATGCGATTGGTCGGGACATCGACAGAGACTATGTCGTGGCCTGCACGGTCCATGTAGCACTCGATCAAGAAAACAGCACCGCTCTTGGCGGTGAATGTGGTGCTGTTCGATGACGGGCATGTCGGATTTGTGGGGTTTGGCGTACTGGCAGAAGCGGTTGACGACACTGTAGACAGAGTAGAGAAGGTAGAAGGAATGTGGACGGAAGTGCTGAGTGTGTTCAGGACAGAGGAAGATGACTGTACAGATGAGCTTGAGATAGCGACCAGTGAGGATGTTTTGCTGGACGTCGATGAGGTCGGATCGGAAGATTGCGTGGTCGTAGAAGATATCTTTTTGGGCAAGGCAAGAATTCGGGCGGCTGCTGCCTCCGCGACAATCTGCACGGTCGCTTGCAGATTGCCGGTGGGGAGATCGGGATGCATAGAAGCGTCGACCACAAAGAGATTGTCGGTGCCGTAGACCTTGAGGTCGAGATCGACGACCGAGGTACCATTGTTGATGCGACCATCATCCGTTCCCATTTTGGCAGTGGCTACCCAGTGACTGCCGCCTGTGTAGACTTTGGACAGAGACGCTCCAGTGTCAGTCGAGGCACCAGCATAGATCAGACTTGACTCTGGTTTGCGGGTCTGGACCAGCAAGTTATCAATAAAACTGGCAATGGCAAACTTGTCTTCGGCAGTGTTTTGGTATGGCTTGACAGTGTAAACAGTGTCGCCGGCTGCAGTGATTCCAATGGCTCCGCTGGAAGTGATACCATGAGTGAGATAAAGTTTGATCGACACAGCATTCTGCCCGCTCGCGAAGCATGTGCCCTGGAAAAACCGCACACTGCCATCAGAAGTTGTGTTTGACGTCCAGAATGTAAAGCGCTGGTAGCCCTGAGTAAGGATACCGTTCGCATGGCTGTATAGGTCGGTTACGCTTGACGACGGACTGATGAAGTAGTCGGTGTCGAGGAAGTTGACGGGTTGGGTAGTGTTGAAGTTCAGAGTGACGATCACGTGATCTTTGATGCCCTTACCGACGGGGAGATTGATCCAGTCTGAGCTCGATGGGAGGGTGACGTTTGTGGTGGCGCTGCTGGCAACGATCTGAAGCTGGTCGCTGGGTCCAATACCGCTGTTGAACAAGATCCGAGGCGTGGAAAATACACCAGACGCAAGAATCACCCTTCCGCCGGCGTTGACATTGATCATCTGACGTTGGCCATTGACCTCGACTTCGACACCGGACACAGTAGAACCAGTCCTGACGGCACGGACGACCTTTGTATGAAGCTGGAGTTTGAAGTTGGGCAGTGCTTGAGCCAGTGGAAGGTATGTCAACACAGGACCTGCGACAAGTCCATCTTTGACGTTGTAGGGTGCATGGCTGTAGGTATTGTGCTTGCTGTTGGGTTCAGCGATCGCGTCGGCATGAGTGTAGCCTTGTGTATTGAAGAAGTCGGCGAACGCCGAGTATGATGTTTGATCGTAGTGGACACCATCGGCAGAAGGGGTGGTGGAACCAGGATTGCGTGAGTGAACTTTCTCTGCAGCACTTGCGAGGTCCATCGACTTCCAGCCAACGGGCCATTTGTCGTCGAAGTCAAGGCTCTGAGGAGGAATGTATGCAAGCTGGTTGATCATGGTTCCACCACCCAAGATACATCCTGCATTGCCGGCAGTATCTGTGCAGTATTCGCTTGTGTCGGCGAAACTTGTTTTGATGTAACGTCGAACGCCTGGAACATCGTATTGCGTGAGTGTGTCATTCCAAGGCAGCGTATCGCGACCTCCCGAGCTGTAGGTTGATGCATTGCCACGCTCGAGCAGGATGACACTGGCTCCGCTTTCAGCGAGTCTCTCAGCAACGATGATACCAGCAGGACCTGCTCCTGCAACAATGTAATCATATGAAGGAATGGTGCTCTGAGCCAATGCACCCAGGGCGGGCAAGAGTAGGGGGTACCAGGAACGAGGCATGGTAGAAAGAACAAATGCTGTGTGAAGGAGGTGCTGACAAGAAGATCAGATAAGACAAGCAGGCCACAGTACCTTTTATACCCTCAAGTTTCTTCACATCAGGGGCCGGAAGTTCACCGTCGGCTACGCTTGCTTGCAGGTTTTGGTTATGGATTCATCTCGCCAGGTTCTGGCGTTCAACACCAGTCTCCATAGAAATGACGGGTCCAGGGCACGATCACGAAGACGGACACGGGCTCAAGCTAATTCCCAGCGGAAACGCCACCGACCAGTCAACCACAGTTGGTTGTGCGCTTGTCACACACGACGCTTGTTGCCAGTGCGCACCTTGAGTGGCAGGAGCTGGAAACCATGAGAAGAGTCTTCCGTGTAGCGACGGAAGCACTGCGATGGCCAAGTATCGAAAAAGATATCTGGAGCGCAAAGCTTGGTTTGTTGCTTGGTATCTGCTTTGGCTGGCTCACGGCTGCCGGTGAGAATCTAATCAGATGCGGAGATGAAAATTTTCCCAATAAGGTTTGACCATCCGGGCAGATCGGGGGATTGATAAAAGATAGCGGGTAAAGCCGGAGGGTGACCGTCTTCTATAAGCACGGATCTTCCTGAAAGAGTTTCGGGATTTTCTCGTGAGTCGAGATCCGAGCAATGCTTTGAGTCTAATTGAGCTTTCAATTGCAAAGTGCACCGGTGTTCAGAGGAGACAGAGGATCAACAGTCTTAGAGGCATCCTGTGCCAGCGAGCAAGTGACAGATGTCAAGAATACCAGTTCTGACCATTTACTTCTTCCAGGCAGTTATGATGGTCGAGATTTTTAACATGAGATCAGGGTTCTCAAAGCCCCGGAGAAGCAAGCACTCAATCCTTGAATGTGTCATAGCCGCTCTTTGCTCGAATCCTTGGCCCGAAGATGAAGAAGACCCATGGAATAGGTAACATGACCAAACTCAGAAAGCCAAGCAGACTTATAGCCCATGGAATACCGAGACCCTCGAGCATCTGGATTGTGAAGAGGGGTAGAGCAGCACCAAGAGTGTATCTCGCAAGGCCGTTAGCTGCCATCGCCGAAGCCCCGATGAGTGGCCCGTAAGTGTCGATCAGATACAAGGCCGCGCTCACAAAGACGCAAAGATTACCCCAAGCAAAGGGTATCCCGGCTAGCACAGGTACGATCCAGTGCACTGATGTCCGAGCCGTCCAGGCAAACCAGAATAGACCTATCGACACACCAAAGCAACCCATTTGTGCAGAAAGCAGTCGATATTCCGGAGCAACCATTACCTTTCCCATCGATAGCGTCCTTTGGTGTTGTCTCTTATACCAAGTCTTGTCGATAGTGATAACAGTAGCAACCCCTAGAAGGACCCCGAGCCCAATCGGGAGAAATGTTAATCCATACTGCCAAGTGTTGAAATGATATACTTTGCGGAAGACATATGGATAGGCGGCAAAGAAGGCGAAGAGTACACTGAACGTAAAGGCCGTATACAGACTGAGCATGATGGTGATAGGCTCTGTACAGAGCATATGCACAGGACGAGCGAGTGTGACTGTGAACAATGTCTTTGCAAGTGCGAGTTTGCTGGGCTTGCTGGCTGAGTGTGACTGCAAATCGGCACGCTTTGCACGTCGTTCGAGGATGATCTTCTTGTACGTTTCGTGCATCGGCATCAGGAAGAGGACGGCTGTAAACCCGATGAAGATTGTACACCATTGAGTCCAACGCCAGCCCTTGTATTGCGCAACAAACCCACCGATCACGGGTCCGATACTTGGTCCAAGGAATGGCATCATGACAAACAGCGAAGATGCCACAGCGCGATATTGAGCAGAGTACATGTCGGCGTTAGTTCCTGATCCTACTGCCAGTACTGGGCCGCCAGAGATTCCAGCCAACAGACGACATGTTAGAAGTGCCCCGAAAGATTTGCTGAAGCCGGATCCAAGAATGAACAGAAGATATAATGGTCCACTAATCTTATATACGACCGATCTACCGAAGGTTTCTGAGATTGGTGCGGCCAGAGCTGGACCGATGCCAAGACCCAAGACAAACAACGAAAGGGCCAGAATTGAAGCGGTTCTGGACACTTGAAAATATTCTTGGAGCTCTGTTGTAGAAGGAGTGATAAGAGAAGAGCCAGCCGTGACGGCGAATCCAAGAAAAGCTGTGGCCGCAGTATGATATGCTTTCTTGAGTGGAGACCAGTTTAGTGGGTTCTTTGAATCGTCAGGTCCTTCCCAGTCAATGACTGCTGGAGTGACCTGTTGTGATGGTACGCTTTTCTCTAGGTCGCGCGACGTGCTATAGCTTGCAGGTGAGTCCGGCTCCACGTCCATTTGGCAGGCGTGACTTACTTGGGGACGCTCATGTTTGAACAATCGAGGGTTGACCACGACCAAGAAGCTTTTTGATCGCGGCGTGCGACCTGGAGTTATACTTCATCATTGTTGAATCATCAGCCTGGTTTCCGGGCGACCGGCATCCTCTGCGAAGACAAATGTCGTTGGAAGGAAGCCTGGTCACTGGACAAACGATCTGATTTGCCAGGAGACTGCAATTCTCATTGTCTGATTGCATAGGACAAGGCACTCAAGGTACAGTAGTTCACATACTGGCAATACCAAGACTGATCAATCTCAAGTGTGATGCGACTCACTTTCCTAGCCTCGGCAACCCCAGGACTTCCCACCAACGCGGGGATTCACAAAACCCTAATGGTTTGAATGTACCGTACGGTCCGTACCACTTTACCTGGACAGTAGATCCTACTACCATACTCGAAGTCCCTGGCAATGATGGCGCAGCTCTGGAGAAACGGCAAAGCATTATCAAGAAGTTTGAGATTGTGCTCTGTGTTCCTTTTTGTATTGTTATTATGGCCTCAACGCCAAACTTCTTGTGGCCGTCTTGTCGCAAAGGCTGGGTGGATACACCAGGAACGTCTTGAATACGTTGTTCCAAATTGTCGGTCATACTTTTGGGACCTTCGTCAGCCATTCTGAGCCAGAGTTGTTGTTGCCTTGGATCATAGCCATAGTGAAACAAGTAGAAAAGTCCACACCAGTCTGTTAGACATCTCAAGCCCAGCACAATGACCCTGATATTCGACAGCTGTTGATACAGCGCTGGCCGAAGATAGTGGTGTCAGAGTTCCATGGTACGAAGCATGTGTGTTCGATGTATCTGCTGTGCCCGCAAGCACATTCGAAGATTGACTAGCCTGAGTTACAGGGACCGATATGTTGACGGTTGTAATTGTGCTCTCCTGCACAGTTGATGCACCAGATGCGGATGGTATTGGGGCTGTTGGCCGTTCATCTAATGTTGTAGCTGCAGCTCCCGTGGTCGATGGATTCGACGGTGTGCTTGAATTGGTTCTCGTGGCCTGCACTCCAGCCACCAGGGATGTCGGCGACTCTTCCGCAGCCATGTTCAGACTCTGCTGTTCCGGCACAATCGTCTTCGCGGACCTGATCTCCGAAGTGATCAGTACTGTTGTGACGCCTGATAGTTCTGCACTCGATGTTGATGTTGGCACGCTTCCGAAATCATCAGTGGCTTCAGTAGTTGTCGAGATTTCCTGTCGCGCAGAAGTTTCCGCAAGCTGAGAGTGACCGGCCTCCCCTGGTATGGCGGAGCTGATGGCGGCGGAGGTCAAACACGCGACCGTCTGCCACGCGGGCACAGGTGTGAGGATTGTAGTTCTCGGCAACAGAGCTCGTGGCGGGTCCCTACTGATGTTAATCAATGGGCTCCAGTACAAAGACTAGAGACTCACCAGACACCGTTGACCTGTATCAAACAGCCCGACGTATGATAGATACTATTTGCCCAGTCCGTCATCGACTCCGGTGGAAGAATATAAGGACGATAATCAGGTCCTATCGTGAGTGGGGGCCCATACGCAGTCAGATCTGTCATACGCATGAGCGTCGATACCCTACAGTTCACGATAATGAATGTGGAATTTACAATATTCATCCCAATTGAAGGCGGATTCCCCTGAGAAGTAAGCGATGGCAGGAACCTCCTGATAACAATCATCGCCAGGCTCGTCTTGTATCCAGTACATGGAGCTGTTTGCGGGCTGGCACTTGTAGTTTAGATCCTGATATCGAAAAGGTTCATGATCATACAGAGCTCGAGCACCACGAGCAGACATGACTTCAGAAGCATGAACGACCACAACCGTACTTTCCAACGTGGTGAAGCAGCGGTCTGCACGCGAAACACTGGCCAAGAATATACCCACACTTGGTGAGGTAATTGTGATGCCATCAGTCACGAAGGTATTCGGTCCATCGCCGGTTCTCGAAAGCCCTTTTGTTTGGATTGAACTTCCGCATATATCTCCAGAGCCATCAATCGTCCGGACTGGCCAGTATAGTAGCCTGGCAGAGCTCGCTCGTATGTAACACTGGGAACAAACATTGCCAGCTGAGTCTGTCGCATATGTTTGGGTGGAGGTACTAGTGCTAGCAATAATACAGATAGGATTGTACGACACGTAGACCAACGAAGAGTTCCTGTCATAAAGCGCTTGACATTCACTGTCTTCGATTGTGCATGGAGCCTGCGACGAAGGATAAGGAGGGACGTTGTACATAAATTCTGTAATAGGATAGACACTTGTTGTAAACATTTGAGGCGTTCCCAGTGTTGTCCAAGATGAGGTAGAACCGGCGAAACCTACGACTCGAGGGTGGCCGTCGCACAAAGTCGTTAAAGAAGAGGCCTTGTAGTAGGGAACAACAGCTGTAGCCCAGGCAGGCTGTTTATATGACTCCATTGTAACGTAAGAGGTGTTGTGCAACAGTGACCAGCTGGTGGAGGCGCTGTGCCAGGACGCGAGGCTTTTCGCGCATTGCTCAGCAGATTGCAAGCCAGTCGGTATGACTGACTCTATCGACACGTTGGCGATAGCTTGTCTGTTGGAGATGACATTTGAACGCTGACGCAGGAGCGAAGTCGCGTGTTCTACGTGCGACACTGGGATTCCGTGGCCGGAAGCAACACCAACAAACGATATCTGCGCCAGCGATCGTAACATGTTGTTGTAGATTGAGACAGGGTTCTCTAAGCAGGATGAAGCAACCTATAAGTCTTGCATTCGCAATGATCAGCATCTTGGGAATGACGTGCAAAGGATTCGAGTTCAACGCTCGGCATCCAGTTCCGGGTTCTTCACAAATATAAAGCGTTAAGAAGCTTCATGTCAAGGAACGCTAGCAGAGCTTATGTTCACAGATAGAAACCCCGACTTTCAGTGTGCAGCTTTCTCTCAAAGCGATGTCGGCGACTGGACCCAGTGACTTGTCCTTTTCACGCATGTCCTGGCAAGCTGCCTGTCGATAGACTCAACTTTCTGACTCCTGCACAATCCCTATCAAGTTGAGGAAATCTCGCATGATAACACCAGTCTTGGTGGTCGTGAATGCATCTGTCATCGATTTGAAAGCAGGTGAATTTCTTCTCCCAGTAGTCGCAAAATATCGAAGCGCAGCACTGATCGGGAACACTGCTGCATGAGCAGCCCAAAGGCCCATACCCGGCTTGAAGAATTCCCCCGCTACCTGTGCAACGTTCATTGCTGGCAGCTCTGGCCCAACCCAGTCGGGCAGAATTGGTGCCATGTTACCAGGAGTCCATATATCCATGAAGGCTTGCAGCTGCTGGTGGAAATTTCTTAGAGAGCCGTAGAATATATTGCACATCGTCCAGTACTGTGTGCAGGTCGAGAAGAAACCATAACCATGAAGCCTGCAAACATCGGAAAGTGAACTTTGTTCCTGGGCTGGTGCTGATCCTGGGCTTCTGGCGTAATCAACGGAAGTCTGTCTTTCGTAGCATAACATCAAGACCTGGATCTCCCATGCTTGCAAGGTATAACAGACATCCAAAGCTTGCTTCATCAAGTCAAGTCCCCAACTGACGCGCTGCTTCCCGTCAACATCATCCTCACTTGGGCTTTCAGCTTTGAGGAAAAGATCGAAGTTCTGGAGCAGTTGTGGGGCAGGATTGATCAGCTCGTACAGCTCATCTCTCATATTCAGCCTTGGAAGATCCCAGTCGAGCTGAGTGAAGATGTTCGGTCGCCGACTTGTCAGGCCATGGATGATCGCTGTCATACGTGTACCATCATACAAGTCCACGCCCAAGCCGGATAGATGTTTGTCCCGGCCACGAAGCTGGAGAAGACGGCAGGTACCATTGACATGCATCCGCCAGTCGGCTATCTGATTACGCTCCGGAGTCTTCGGTGAGGCTTCATAGGATATCCTTTGAAGCATTTCAAAGAGGATGAGGAGTCGGCAGCAGGCAAGAACGCCGTCTTCGCGGGCTGTAGTACGGTCCTGGAGAGCGAGATTGGTCTGCTTGAGGGCTTGCGCGTAGAATCTTGCGGCGCGTATCACCAGCGCACGATCATCGTTCATCCATCCTAGTCCTGCTAATGCGCAAGCTTGCATGGCATTCTTCACGTCAGCATCTTTCTGTGCCAGCTTTCGAATGCTGGGAATCCAAGGTGCGGATATGATTCCACCAATGCTGCCGTCCAGAGTGGGGTCTTCTTGCGGGAGGTAGGTTGTCCAAAAGTATTCGTCCATCACAAGCGTAGAACCTGTTCTGGCGAGTGAGGTCTCCGAAAGCGACACAAGAGAGCTTGTTGAGCTGGACTCGTGGTCCTGACCGACGAAGACGAATTTCTTCTCCTCGAACGCGCAAGTTATGTTTAGTCGCTGGCAACGAGTACATACAGGTCTCTTCAGATCGCAACCCTTTTTTCTGGTCCTGCAGTTGATACAGCCTCTTGTAGTTCGAACACCTTGCATAGTTGCGACTGTTTCAAGATGGTGGCCAGCCGAAAATCGTGCGTATCTTGATGGTCGAGGACGAACATATAAGCTTTGCCTTTGAATCCTTCGATCCCTTCGACCCCTCGTTGATCAGCTCAGCTACGTCTACCAGGCGAAGTGCGATTGACTTGTCGCAAGGAGCGGAAGTTTGATTATGATGCTTATCACACGTACTTCCAATGTGGAGCCTTGCGATGGAAAACTGCTGCGCATTTGGTTCCAAGCGTCATGTCGGGACAAGTTGTGAGACGGCAACATGATCAATCAGCAAGGAGGGCAGTGCTGAAGTCTGCATCTGCCGACACGTGCCTGTGCTCCATCTGCAATAGATCGATCTTTCGAATCCTTCATGTATGCACAAAAAGGAAGGAAGCTTGGAAGCTTGGGAGGCGGAGGGATGAAAGCCCGAATCCTTCAAGCCTCGCAGGGTCTAACCGCTTCGGGAGGGACTCTGCGCTCGCCGACATCACCAGCGCGAATTCCATTTGCAAACATGACCGCCTATTCGAATCGCAAACACAACTTTACGCGCATGCATTCCTTCTGATCCTCGCAACGAAGAACAGAGTCGCAGAGTCCCTCCAATTTAGGTATAACCACCGACGTGACTTCAGCGACATGGTGAACAAGCCCTGCGAGAGGACGACATTAATGTTTCCGACGCATGCCATCATGCGTTCAAGCAAGAATCAGGCCTTGTCGCATGTTGACTGTCACCTATAAGAGTAGACTCTGTTCAGCTTATCTTGAGAACTACCCACCACCACTATCACGTATCCTCGCTGCACACTTCACAACAGCATCAAGATATCGTTTGGGCCTCGACTGCTATTCCGTTACATATGGCATCCGGCCCGGCAAATCTCAACAGGCCATCCAATGGGTTTGTTCGCACCATGCGTCTCGTATACAATCCTCTGGGCTTCTCGAAAGGGTACAATGCTCTTCTCGGTGAGTCTTGTTGACCATCGTCCGGAATATCATTGCTTACCGGCAAACCTCAGCGTTCCTCGCCCTCGGCTATCTTCTTGGGTTTACCCTTGCCAGACTTCAGTATCTCTCGTTCAATGGCGTGTTTTGCAACTCGAACTCTCCTGGAGGCACTGGGGCAGCTCCTGGAGAATGCTATTACTATCTTCAAGTCCCTTTCAAGATCGGTAAGGCTATTGCAGCGTTGCTACTACCTCTTCAATCTAGTACTGACGATCTGCTAGGCATGATGCTACATCTCTATACCATTCTGCCTGCCGCACTGCTCGTCGTTTTCCAGTTCATACCTGTTATCCGACACAAACTTATCTTGTTTCACCGTATGAACGGCTATGCTATAGTCATACTCTCGCTTATTAGTAATGCCGGCACAATCATCATCACGAGACATGCTTTTGGGGGTGACTTTTCGACGCAAACCTGGACTGGAGCTATGGTCATACTCACTACTCTTGGATACATCATGGCTTGGGTCAACATCAAGCTGCTTCAGATCGACCAACACCGTGCTTGGATGCTTCGAACATGGGCTTGGGTACGTCGAGCACGTGTCCTTCGAGTCTTTCGCATGCTGATTTTGTGTAGTTCTCAACCATTGTCACCATCAGGATTATCATGATCATCTCAGCTCAAATCATCAGCATGAACAGAAACTGGTAGGTTACACCAAAGATCTGACCGTACTTGGTCAAAGGCGAACCCAGCTGACCGTCTCTCACAGGTACACTGTAAGGCCATGCGCACAAATCGCCTTCGCTCTTGGAGAGAACGATACCCTTGCCGCTTACCCACAATGCGCCGACTACTTCAACGGCAATGCACCAAACCTACCAGTCATCGTCACTGCCGACTTTGCAAGCGAGAATTCCATGGAACTATCTGTCGCACTCGGGATACCTTTCGGTGCAGCGGGTTGGCTTGCCTTGTTGCTGCATACCATTGCCATTGAGTTCTATGTAAGAAACATATTCCTTCAGAACGAGTGTCAAACAGTCACTGATCATTACGTCATATAGCTTCGACTCACGCCCAGAGAGTCCAATCGTTTGCGCCAGGTATCCTATGAGCGCCAGCTCGAGAGAGGCATGTCCAGACCTGGTTATGCGGGATTGGTCCCTGAGAGATTTGGAGACGCCGAGCCATTTCAGCCTGCATCGAAAGTCGTGCTTCCTGATGAGTTAGCGAAGGATTAGTCTCTGTGATATGTGGTGATAGGGATGATATTGGAGGTTTGCAGAAGTGTAATCCGACGTCGCACAACACCAGGAACAGTATTGTCGTCAAGGCGCATTGAAGCGAATTGTTCTTCGTACTCTGCGGGCTTTAGAACGCCCTCGCAAGAATTTCTTCAAAACTATGGAGAGTTAGCATTGCTTCATCAGCGATCCTTGACACATGTCTTGTTATGAGACTGTCATCACATGAGGAGCTTGGTTGTTTATTCAGCTGCGAAGGAGCACAAGGACGGATCCGTGAAGGATGCGGGGCTGGGACGGATAATGCGGCACCACGACTTTTGGCCAATAGCGGGCAAAACAGCGGGCAAGTCGACCTCGCACGCCTTGAGACTTCTCCGCCGTGATCGGGTTTGTTGCCCGAAGGGCGGAGATGTAAAATGATTCATCCAGATAGAGGAGTACCGAGGATAGGGTAGCGACAACTTTTTATTCATTTCCAATGTAAGTGCTGCGATATTCTCATCGTGAATGAGTCCTTCAGTTGTGTCGACTTCAACGAACGAACGACGCGTCCGGCATTTGAACGACTATGACGTCCTACGAACCCAAGAACGACCGCGCCCATGAAAGCATCTCGAGCTTTAAAGATCTGGAGAACGAGCAAGAGCGAGGATCATACAAGTCGGAAGAGCTTCATACCATTGAGCCAGTCCCAGGGGAACCACCACTAGCCAACACATTCTCGCACAGCGTTGCTGCGTCGATACGCAGTGTCGAGCCTGCTCCTGATGGCGGGCTGCAAGCCTGGACGCAAGTAGCCATGGCACATCTCACGATCTTCTCGACTTGGGGCTGGGTCACGTCGTATGGCGTCTTCCAAGAATTCTACAGGACATCCTTGAACCTTGATCCCTCAGCTATCTCCTGGATTGGCAGTGTCCAGATCTTTCTGCTCTTCTTCTTGGGCACATTTAGTGGCCGCGCACTAGACGCTGGTCTGTTCCGTCCGGTCTACTTTGCGGGTACGATATTCCAGCTGCTAGGCATCTTTTCCATGTCAGCGGCGACAAACTACTGGCAGTTGTTCTTGTCGCAAGGACTGTGCATTGGCATCGCTGGCGGACTGCAGTTCTGTCCCGTCATGTCGTTGATTAGTACCTATTTTGTCAAGAAGCGTTCATTCGCCATTGGCTTTGTTACTATCGGCTCCTGCACTGGAGGTGTCGTCTTCCCCATCGTTGTTCAGCAACTCTTGCCGCGCATTGGCTTTCCTTGGACCATCCGTGTGTGCGGCTTCCTCATGCTATTTACGAACATCTTGACCAATCTCGTGTTCCGCACAAGACTGCCACCACGTAGGACAGGACCCATCGTTGAGTGGTCCTCTTTTAGAGAACTGCCTTACGTTCTGTATTGCGCAGGAATGTTCTTCAATTTCTGGGGTTTGTACTTTGCATTCTTCTACGTCGGGAGCTATGGTCGCAATGTCATTGGCATGAGCTATCACGACTCTATCAACCTCTTGTTAACAATGGTCTCCATTGGATTCATCTGGCGATTAATACCCAACTACTTCAGCGATCGATACGGCGCTGTCAACGTCATGTTGCCATTCAGCATACTCTGTGGCGTGATGTGTTATGGGTGGATCGGAGTCCACTCGAAAGCATCCTTGTTCGTGTTTGCCGCCATCTATGGTTCTGGTTCGGCCGGTCTGCAGTCCATGTTCCCAGCGGGTCTGTCCAGTCTGACGTCGGATCTGAAGAAGACTGGTGTAAGGATGGGAATGGGCTTTACAATTGTCAGCTTCGCCTGTCTGACTGGACCACCACTGGCTGGCGCTCTCATTTCCCACGCTGACGGCCATTACTTGCCTGCGCAAATATGGGGTGGCACGTCTTTCCTCTTAGGTGCATCACTTCTGTTTGCAGCACGCACTGCAAAGGTCGGATTACACCTTAGACAAAAAGTATAAGTAACGATATACCGCAACAAAGAACATCTACTTTTCAGTCTATCATACTCGGAATGCAACGTTCACGTCCATCAAGACTGCTCTCCATCTACTACTCGTGGTTGAAGTCGGTGAACACAACCTCATCGGTTTGCTCATCCGACACTGCAAACACGCCGATGATTGGACCGACAAAGTCTGCGTTCGATAGCTCCGCCGTGTCAACGTTTCCGAGCGTTTTCACTACACCTTCTTCCTCCTCGTACTGGAAGACAAGCTTGTCTTCGGTGTACTCGATCAGTAGTCGTACTCCGGAAGTCTTGTCTGAGATATCCTGCTGGTCACGTCTGCTGATCTTCTTTGCGTTGTTGACGACCTCAAAACAGATGGTTCTGCTGCTGCTATTGTAGTAGATACGGGTGTATCGATGCTCGTCTTTGTAGATTACGAGACCTGCGCGGGACGAGCCTGTCCTCGGAACAGCCAAAGTCACCGAAGCGCTGCCTTCCAGCTTTCTCTGACGTTTGCCGACGAACGAGACGGGCTCTTGCCATTGAGAGATGTCTGCCTTGCTTGTAGTCAAGCGAATAGTTGAACCCTCAATCTTGTGATGCTCGAGATTGACATCGCGAATGTAAAGCCAATCCAAGCCGGTCTTGGTCGACTCCACGACATGGGTCTTGAACTTGTGTGACGATGTCACTTTGACAGTGTCGAGTCTGGGCCATCCGCCTTGTTCCCAGTGTCCGGTCACCAGGAAGGATTCGCGGCCCATGTGGAATCTCGAACCTCTCATTCGCATCGCAAGGCAAACCCCCCACCATTGATCCTCATTGTCCTGGAACATGTCGCAGTGCCCAGTACAATGAACGTAGTTGTCTGTGCCCGCTGCGGTCAGGATTGGATTCTTCTCATATCCCTCGTAAGGACCCCAAATATTGGCCGACCTTGCAACAGTAATCATATGGTCCTTGAAGGTCCCGCCTTCGGAAATGAGCAAATAGTAGAACCCGTCTTTCTTGTAGATGTGGGGCCCTTCTGGATAGATGCCTCCAGTGCCTTTCCAAACGATCTTCTCGTCAGACAACTTCTTGCCAGTAGACAGGTCGGTCTCGAACAGCGCGATTGTGGTCATTGGGCCAGGACCGTGACTTCCGCAGACATATGCTTTGCCATCTTCGTCCCAGAAGATGGAAGGATCGATGCCGTCAAAGTCCAGGTAGACTGGGTCGCTCCAGTGGTCTGACCAAATGTCGTCGGTTTTGACAATGAAATTCCGAGGAATATCTTTTCCTCTATCCTCAGGATGGATGACGTTCGTGTTGATGATGTATGTCTTCCCTGATTTTGAGTCGTGTCTGATGGTTGGCGCGAAAAGACCTCCCGTAGCAAGCATGACTGTTCCATCTTCTTGGGGTTCCAGTTTCGTATCTGAAAGACGCAACGAGATCTGTGATCTTAGGTTGATAGCATTCCCTATGATGCGTCAATATATATTCGTTGTCAATGATTGGACCTAAGCTCACCGATCAAGGTCCAGTTCACAAGATCTTTGGATGCATATATGGGAAGACCAGGGAACAAGTGGAAGGTCGAGTTGACAAGGTAGAATGTGTCGTCTATGCGAGTCACAGACGGATCTGGAGCGAAACCAGGAATGATTGGTCCGTTGAGCGTGGAAGTCATGATCTGGGACAAGTGGACAAAAGCAAAAAGAGGCAAGACGATAGTCAACAAGCTCGCTTTCTCACCGCAAGTGGGAGCAAAGCTTACTTACGAGGCAGAGCATGGCAATTCGACGTGTCTGTCCGGATAAAAGTCGAGCTGTCGCGATGCCCCGCGTTGCTGTGGCACAGTCGACATGAGTTTAGCCAGCTTGGCCGGTGGCCAGGATTTAGGCATGAACTCAACCGAGTGCTACTTTTCCCTTCGAAACGGGCGATAAGCAAGATTTCCTGCGCTCACACCGAAAAGGGTTGCATGCCAAAGACAACAATTCCCCGCATGGTTCACTTCCTTCCCCGGATGACTCCACATTGTTTCCCGCCCCCACGTCGTCGGATGCAACTCCAGGGACATAACCAGTGGATACGAGCATCTGCAGTGACTTGGAAAGTCTGACTCGTCGGCTACATTGTAGACGAGCATCTAGACTGGAGATCTGCTGTGCGTCACTGCTACTGCTTGTCTGACTAGATCTCGAGTCGTCGTAGCCTGGCCATTCGTCCCGCAATAATATTGGGATAGCCATTTCTGTCAAAGGCATCGCCATGCCGCAATGTAATCTCGTGAGGGCTCGTCCAAGCCATGATCTCTATACCAAGAGTCTTCAGCCCACTTGGCACACCACAACGGCCACCATAATTGGATCCTTTCACTACCCAGATCATGGCAATCCTGAGCGATGGTACAATGTTTAGCCTGTGATCTTTGCCAAGTTTTGTACACTTTCTAGCTTGAGTGAATCATCTCACAGCATGACCGAGAATGGTATGGAGAAAATGGAGGGAAGAAAAACTCGGCCGAGATATCTGGTCTCGAACTCAGGTTGTACACCACTTCAATCCTTTTGACATAAGCCCGGTGGATCGTTTAGCCTGTTGATTGTACGGTATCAACCCTCTATATCATCTGCTTGCATCCCCGGTGAAGGATTTCGATACCATCAAGTTTGGTATATCGCCCCCCTTTCACTCACCACACCATGTCTCGTTTCCCAAAGCCTCACAAGTTGGCCGTGCCGGTCAAGCCTCCTAAAGGACATTTTTTCTTTGCTGGACATACGATTGAACGTGTGAAATGGTGGACTTCCGGTCCTATGAGGAAGCTATACTTCCTCCTGGTCGTTATGATATCGTTAGTACCACATATGGACCTCAAAAACTCCATCACACACAAAACTAATGGGTGACTAAGTACGAATACGGCGAACGGTTACGATGGATCAATGATGAATGGTCTCCAGAGTCTGTCCTACTGGCAAGAATATTTCAATTACCCATCGGGGTCCATCCTCGGTTTGTTCAACGCTTCCATGAGTCTTGGGTCCTTGATCGGTCTCTTCTTCGTACCGTACATTATCGATCTATTCGGTCGTCGATCGGGAATCCTCGTTGGGTCTCTTATCATGTGCTTGGGCGTTGGTCTCCAGACGGGAGCCGTCACTTTCGGCATGTTTGTTGCCTCCAGACTTCTCATCGGATTCGGTGACTGTATTGTGCTTGGATCTGCTCCTCTTCTCATCACGGAGCTCGCTCCACCTCAAGATCGTGCCGTGCTGGTCACATTGTCTGGTGCATCTTATCATTCTGGAGCCTTCATTGCAAGTTGGGTCACATATGCCACCCTCAAAATCCCCAGCGACTGGGCCTGGCGCTTGCCTTCTCTGCTTCAATGCACGTTTTCAGTCATCATCTCTATCGCCGTCTTCTTCACTCCTGAATCTCCTCGATGGTTGATCAGCAAGGATCGCTCCGAGGAAGCATTGGCGATCATTGCCAAGTACCACTCCATGTCTGGCGATACTGAAGACAAGCTTGTGCAGCTTGAGTACAATGAGATCGTCGCTGCTATCAAGATGGATCAGGAGGCCAACCGCACTGGGTGGCTTGACCTTGTCAAGACTCCAGGAAACAGAAAGCGCATGGGTATCATCACGGCCATCGGTTTCTTCTCACAGTGGTAAGTCTTAGACTGATCCTTGCCAAAGGAATGTGTCTAACAAGTCAGGTCCGGCAATGGAATCATCTCTTACTATCTTTCTACTGTAAGTCGTTTACTCAGCCTGTCTCTGCTACTCTTCTGACAATCTTCAGATCATGAAAGATATCGGCATCACTTCCTCGAGTACTCAGCTTGGCATCAACGGTGGCATGAAGTCGTGCTCCTTGGTCACCAACATCGGAATGTCTTTCTTCGGTATGACTCAAAGATCCCGCTCCTGTTCTTCTAAGATCACCTGATCACCATCAATACTTGGTTGACACATTGAGTGACGCTTGCCCTTGTTCTCCATATGTTGACTGACATGTTCCCATAGCCGACAAGATGGGTCGTCGTCCCATGTACTTGATCTCTACCATCGGTACCTTTGTTGTTTTCAACATTGCAACCATTCTTGCTGCTCGCTATGCCGCAACCCCCCAGAGTGCGCTTGGCGGAGCATTCGTCGGCATGCTATTTGTTTATGGTTTCTTCTATGACTTCAAGTATGTTATTATTGTCGGATCACGAGACACAAGTCGCTGACGACAAGCGCAGAAATGGTCTTATGGCCACTTACACCACCGAAATCATGCCGTATGGTCTTCGTGCCAAAGGCTTCACATGGGTAAGAGACCTTGGCGGAAGCGCATACTACGTTTCTATACAGAGCTAACATTCATCAGCTGAACTTCTGCGTCACTCTCTCCCTTTTCTTCAGTATGTTCATCATCTTGATCATTCTTGACACGCGCTGACTTCTGTTCTAGACCAGTACATCAACGCCATCGCCCTCAAGGCACTCAAGTGGAAGTACTACATCTGCTACTGCGTCTTCCTTGCCTTTGAGGTCGCCATCATCTACCTCTTCCTCGTCGAGACTCGCTACACCCCTCTTGAGGAAATTGCAAAGTACTTCGATGGCGAGGACAGGACTCTTGATGTTGCTGCTGTTGCCAATGAGCAGGTCAAGCATGACGGAGATGGAGAAATCAAGGAGAAGGGCTTGACTGTGCAGCAAGTTGAGATTGTTGAGAAGGTTTGAGTTGGTCACACTGCAATGTCGAGACCGTCTTGTAACGTTCCGGGGCTGGAGAATCATCTGAGAGTTGTATGATGTTGTACATGGCTCAATCACCAACAACATGCAGTTTTGTTCGTCAAAGCCATAGTGACTGTGTGTTCATACTTCAAACTAGAACTTTGGAATCCCGGGCTAGAATGATCGTTCCACTCCATAGCCATCAATCTAGCCGTCCGTACATGGAGGACCCCATCTCGTGAAGCCTAGACACCGCTCTTCCAATCGCAAATCCCACATCAGTCTCGCCCGCACCACCAGTCGCCAGACTTGCCTCTGCCAGCCCTGTCGCCGACCACTCTGTGTCCCCCGAGACAAAAGTACTCATCATGCTCGAACTGCTGCCACCTCCCTTCTTGACAGTCATCTTGAGTCCTCCTTGCTTTCTCATCAATCTTTGCCGTTCATTTTCCACAATCTCAGCAAATGCTTCGTCGATGGTAACGTTGGAGGAGATGACTACTCTGGTGCCGGACTCATATGCCAAATCTATGAGCGTGATGAAGCGGCGCACAAAATCGAGTTCTGAGAGACGGAAGCGGCGAAGGCCATCCAAGAAGACGGTTTTTGTTTTTCGACACAGGGCGTGGTAGTCTGCTGCGCCAAGCTTGGCCTCGCAGAGTTCGGTGAAGGTCGATGAGACGGTGAATTTGCCTTCTCCGTCCGGGTCCGGGATACCGTTGACCAGCAGTTTTCTCCCCATCATCACTGGAATCTCGATGGGTTTCAGCTTTTGTCCCTTGGTGGCAGCATCAAGACTGGCTTGGTAATCTGCAGGATTGGTAAAGAACACCTCTTGCCCTTGTTCTGCTGCATCTCCTCCTAACAAGCGATAGTCTTGTGAACCGCCCAATGCCCACGTCTCGCACCTATACTTGAGCATGGCAACAAATGGCAAGAACAATTCTCTATTGAGCCCATCCTCATATAGCGCTTCTGGTTTCCGATTCGAAGTGGCCACCATGACGCCGCCCGCCGCCCAGAACGCTCCCATCAATCGCTGCAAAATCATCGCATCCGCTATATCTGTGACCTGGAACTCATCAAAACACAGCACTTTGCTTTCCGCATGGATTTGTCGCCCAATCACAGGCAAAGGATCGGAAGAACCATAGCCAGAAGATGAGGAGCGAGCGATGTGCAGGCGGCTGTGTACATCTAGCATAAATTCGTGAAAGTGCGCTCGTCGTCGGGAGATGTGCGAAGGCAGAGTTGACGTGAATAGAGATGCCAGGTAGGATTTTCCGGTTCCGACTGAGCCGTGGATGTAGAGACCGGTCGGCGAAGCGGCAGTGTCGGCGTCGAGGCCATGTTGTATCGTAGACAGGCGCGTGATCAGGGCTGCTTGAGACGTGTTTGTAGATAATCGACCGCGTTTGAGAAGAGCATGATATGCGTGATCGAGGGAAGTCGTTGGAAGGGATGGCATGATGTATCAAGGCTCGGAGAACAAGGCTGCATATGTCTGGATCGTGTCACGTTGCGCTCAGGAACTTGGCGAGATCATACTGGTCGTTATTAATCCAACGATCGACCAAAGAATATAACCTGTACTGCGTTTCCGGCCGCGAATGTTTCACTGATCGAAGATTGATATAGAGAATGTCTTCTGCTCGCAAGCAATGATTGTTTTGCAGTGGCCGGGATGCCCGAAGGTTGATGAGGTAATCTTGCATTATCGAGCGTCACCAAGTCGTTAACGAACGGTGACTCTCCAGACTTCGACCAACAATCTCGAGTACTTTTCGACCAAACGATGCTTTTCCACAACCGATTCATACTCCCTACGAACGATGAACAGGACGTCGATGCCGCTTGGTTCGCGTATCAGAAGCAACGTCGTGTACACAAGGACGACTCGGCCCTTCGCACTTGGCTTGTTGAAATAGTTGAGACACTGCATGCATTTCACGATGGCCATGCAAGCCCTGAAAAAACCGCTGATGACATGACACACTCAATTTCTACCTCGCCCGTACCAGACTTGGGGGGTTATTCCGACGAGATTTTGGGGGTAACGATCTTATGGCTTGTGATCATCACTGCTTTGCTCGAATGGCCGTCTTCACGTACTCCCAACCTCTTTACACTACTAGATGCTATTGCCAAGGTCCCGGACCAGATTCACAGAAGCGAAGCCACTGACAACGATGGAAAAGCACTTGTTTGGGGCGATTTCCCTTACTTCGCTCTGATGTGGCCCGATGGTCTACAGCCTGGTCAGATCTGCCGGCAGAGTTCAGATGAAGCATCTCTGGTCGCCGCACGACGCTTGTATCTAAGAATCAAGGATCTTGAAGCTCAGCTTATAGCAGAAGGCGTCATGGGCTTGAGCAAGGAGAAGATTCAGTACATCATGCGGGCTCTCGAGAAGAACCTCGACGACAGCGATACGCAAATCGCACCTGACGAGGCTACGGCTTACGAGCAAGTCAGACTCGACTTTCATATTCCAACCATCTCTTTCATGTTCAAGTTTTATGGTCGAGAGATTCATGCTCGAGTTGTGCGGGACGGATTGAAGGACTGGACGGAGCGTCAAATGCCAAACGGAGCAAGGGTGTTCGAAGATGGGGCTGAGCGGTGGTCTTTTTGGCTACAGCGGCTAGGAGAGTTGGCTGAAGGGGATGTGACCGTTGAAGTCAAGATTGCTGCCAAAGCGGCCATGAGATTCATGGAGTTGTGTGACACGGATCGCAGCTCACTCGTGGACTGCGAGGATTGCAATTAGTGTTTACCAGCCAATCCTAAAGAAATGCTCGGGAAGCTCTCCCTCCATCTTGATTTCCTCGTCCGCAGGTGTTGCCTGCGGAGCGGCTTCTGGTTGTGTTGATTGCCACAGCCCATCCAATTCACACGGGCCCTCAGAGTTGACTGAGCCATTCGTTCCCATAAGGCTCTGCTGTTGTCCTGTATCCTCCAGATCCCCATACCACCAAGCGGTAGACTTATCGGACAGATCCCAACTCATCGCTTCGGGGTCAGTAGAGCCTTGGCCAGCGCTCCATGAACTCCCGGCAGCCACAAGCATCTGTTGCTGACTGAAGCTTGACGGTAAGGATTGGGCTTGTTGTTGACTGCTTCCTGCTTGTACATTCGATCTGCTCAAGGAAGTTACTGCTGGCGCGAAGTCCAAACGCCGTGGTGCTGTCAAGGGATGTGCAGCAGTTGTCGATCTAGACAGCAGCTCGGGTATGCCCCCAAGCCACCGGGTTTCTTCTGGCACTAATGGCAAAAAGTGATTGGTCTCGCTCGGCGGGTGGAAGATTGTCTGGGGCTGAGTGGGCAGCGAAGTTGGACGCTCCCGGTATTGCTGCTCTGGACTTTCCACAATATACTCATCATTACCCGGCGAACCGACCTCGTTCTCTTCAGGCTTAGGTTGATCGTGATTGTGGCGGCTCCTGTCTTCTCGTGTAGTGTCCAGTAGGCCCAAGACCGCGAGCACGTCGTGTATGAGAGGATTGTTCCCATGTTCGATCAGCTTTGGACCAGGCCATGCGTTTGCAGCGAGCAACCTATAATACATGGTGTGTACGGCGGTCTCGAGTTTGTGTTGTTGTGCCTCCAACGCACGCACATAGCTTGGTATGGTCAGCACCTTCTTGACCTTGTTAGGAATCTTGAGACTAACTGCTCAGGGAACATCTTCCTTTGCGTCCTCTTGAAGTTACCAAAGTGGCACACGGCATCGGCCAGTTTGCAGTTGCTGCATGGTGTTCCCCCAGAACATCGTTGCTTCTTGAGACGACAGCGGGCACACGCTTTGGACGCTCGCGACTTTCCTAGATCGCTGTTCTCTGGATTCGATTGATCGTGTGTGGATGACATCCTTTCGGGGACGCTTGAAAGAGTAGAGCAATGTCCAAGCTGGCTTCGTGCAATGTTTGTTCCAGGATGGCCCAACGAGTGTTTATTTGAACGACTCCGTTGACATCCCGCACCCGACCTCGATATGTGGTGACGTTCTGGGCGTGCGTATATGCTTGGACTCCTTCCGTCGTTTAGGGCATCTCGGTAGCTGTTACCCCCAAGCGCCTGTTCTTGCTTGGAGATCGGCTTGGTTTCCGTGAAGGATATGCATAAACCTGGCTGCAGGTGCATTCTAATAGGCCGAAGCGATGTAGAGATTGCTTCCGATATATCTCGAGATCGCGCTCTCCCCGATTCATCTGGTTGAATGCTCGCTTGTTGCGTGCAAAATGCTTTTGTTTCAACCGTGCAGGTGCTAAGGTTGCTTGGGTGATTCCGATTTATTCCGCTACTCCGCAAAATGGTCCGGGGATAAACGAACAAACGGCGGCTCAAGCTCCAAAGAATCATTTACCAAGATTAGATCATTGTGGAGTTGGGCGTAGGATCAGAAGCTTATGTGCTATGGACCATACAAGCACCCAAGAGTACGTACGCAGTACAGGCTGTCAACCTCCGACAAGATGTTCCCGGTCTCTCAGACCCAGAAAAGGATCTTCTCAGACCGACGTGGACTTGCTGTAACTCACAATGAACAACACAACGAACGACGAACATAAGTACTCCAAGGCATTCGAGTTTTGTCCTCTCGATTGGGATATTGCCTCGGACAGACAAGAACATTGTCCTACTACACAATCGCCAATGCATGTTTGTTCAGGCCACAAAACAGCAGTCAAAGCACGAAACAGAGACAGAGTCCAGCCAGCCGCGCTGGAAAAGTCCTTCGAAGATGTGACCGCCAGGAATCCCGTTCTCAACCATTGTTGCTCTACACGAAGAGCTATATAACCTGCAGATGGAAGCGTTGCAACACGTGGACTGCAACTGCACCGACATACAGCAGTACAACTGTGAACGCGCTTGCAAGTTCTCTCGATGTTGGGACCTCGATCAGGCCAATTGGATGGAAGTCAGTTGATGGACAAAGACAAGAATAGGCTGGCCGAGATGCAGCACCACAAAGTCCTTCTCGGCCTCGTCAGCTCCTTTACCCGGACGATCAAGCGATGCAGACCAGCTTCCGGGTAGTTCTCGTGTCCAGTTGCAATCCTGATCTACGTCAGCAGAACTTGTCTTGTTGTCGCCGGAGCGAGATCTTCTTGATATGTGTTTGATATCAAACCGGGCATTGGCGACTGTTGGCTTCCGATCTGTCCCGACGACCGTCAATTCCCGACATCATTGAACATTATTGTCCCCTGAACCTCGAACCTCAACAGTCAATTCCGGGGAAGAATCTGGAGAGACTACTCCGTACAGTCCGCCAATATCAGTAGCGGGATCTTGACGCTATTGCATAATGCATGTTGTCGTGGCTGCAGCTATGACGCATTGGACATGTCGGAGACTCGTTGAGATTAGCAGGATGGGCTGATGAGACATCATCAGCCCATCATGGCTATTGGGACTCTGGTTGACGCAATGATTTATCGCGGTGATACAGCAAGTCGTAGGCAGACTACCAAGGGATTCGTGGTTGAGCGGTGCAAACAATGTCGACACCAATCTCTGTGGAGAGTCTCCGTTCTGATACCATCTGATGATATCGTTATTCTCGAAGTGAGTTGTCGCATGGCATATCTCTCGTCATCTGACACTCAGTCGTCGAATATGAGTCTTCTCATGCCTGAACCCCAAGTTCAGGCATTCGAATCGTACATAGAGCTTGTACGCATGTAGGGAAGGTCGCGTTGCGGCTCTGCAACAGAAAAGGTCAGACCCTGCATCGACCCCACTTGCTTGGCGTGGCCACGTGAGTCGGCTAATCGGTGCTTTCCCTCTTGCGGACGCTCATTTGACTTTCTCGATCGCAAGTGTTTTCTTCTCGTATTCACAAAGCAAGACCATGAAGCTGTTCTTCCTCCATCTCGGCACGGCTAATCTTTACGACAACACACGTCCAGAACAATGACAGCATGGAAACATCGCAAGCGACGATTGCCCAACGATCGTATACCGGCTGCCGCACCTGCCGCCTGAGAAAGGTCAAGTGCGATGAGAGCCGCGATGGCATTGGTCGATGCGGTTCCTGTTCGCGTTTGAACCGCGCCTGCGACTGGACCCGCGAGTGGAAGTTCATTGATACCAGTCGTGCTGTCGAGAAGCAGTATGTCGTGCTTGGCGGGAACCCGCATCATCGCAAGCCTGGGCATGCGACATATTCTGCTGGAGAGAGGACGGGCCCACGGCCGTTGATGTTTGTCAATTCCACTTCGGGCGATTTGGCTGCGACGATAGCGCCGCCTGACCCTCGGTCGCCGAGGACGCAGAGTGATCAGGAATCCAGACCGACATCTGACTCGTCGTCCGAGAACGAGGATTCCGATACACAATCGATTGAATTAATGCGGACTGCTGGCGTACCACTGGATCTGATGAATTACGGCACTAGAGCACGCGATAATATGATACATCCCTTGCTGTTCGACAGAATCGTGTGCCGTAAGATCATGCCAATGGCTGTTCGCTTCAGACTGAACATAGAGGACAATCAGAATGTGCTTCTATCCTCTGCAAAGCAGTTTCTACCACTTCGGCACGCCATTTGTGCGATTACGCTTCTCAACAGCGGCATGAAGAACCGTCCGGAACTCATAGCCGGTTCCTTCCAGCACTATGATCGAGCAATAACCGCTTGCCGCTCAATGTCGCCTTCTGCCAATTCAGAAGCTGTGTTCTTTCTGCATTTCGTCCTACTCATGTACGACATCGCTTGTGCATCTCAGCGATGGCCCGAAGATCGCAGTTCGTGGGCTTTGCATTTGCGCAAACTCGCCAGCCTGGCTCATGTGCCAGCCGGATATACAGTCGGTCGGTTGAAGGCGTACTTGTCCTGGTATGTTCTTCTTCTTGATGCTCAGGCAGGTCTCGCCGGAAACCCCGAAGCCGGCCACTTTACTCGCGCATTCCTGGAAAACGGTCGCTCCTTGCCTGTCTGGCCCATTTCGCAGAGTCAGCAGAAAGTGCTCTCGACGCCAGAGGCCATGGAGACCTTTCTGCAAACCCACAAGCTGTCTCTCATTACGTTCGAAATGTTTGCCGAGCAAAGCCAGGCATCGCTCAAGCTGCGAAAAACGTTCAAGGACCGTCAGGTTGGCTTGCAAGAAAGACAAAGGGTCATTCAAGATTTGACAAGTCGCCACGAAGAGCTCTGGCAAGCAAACTGTCCCGCCGGCATGGAATCTCTAGAAGACACGAGTGACTTGGGCATAATCAGGGGCACCTACAACTTTGCTCGCCTGCAGTACTCGGTACTCCAACTGCATTTACACACAAGCATGTATCCCTACCAAAGACTTGATGGCGATGCATTCGCTACGGAAGACGCTCATCATTGCACCTACATCATCGACACGGTGCGGCAGAGCTTCATCTACAATGACAAGGAGAACCACCATCTGGCTTCTGCACTATTTCTGGCAGGAGCCGCCACCAAAGTGCCGGCCGAGAAGGCGGCTGCGCTCATAATGTTGCAAGAGATGGAGCACGCGGGGCTTTCAGGTGCTGTGGCGCGAGTGCGACATGTTCTCGAGCTTGTGGTCAGGCAGCAAGCGACGAGGGAGATTGGAGGCGGCAGTGCAGACGAAGTGGATTGGATAGAGTTGTCCAGGCAGCATGGTCTGAAGAATGTCGTATTCGGCATGTAAGGCCAGACGGAGAAGAAATATCGACAGAAGCTCTTGTTGTGCCAGTCAACAGAGGGGAGGTTCCAGCGTATCATGCATAGCCCCAGGTTTTTGGCGGAGAGATGCACGAAGGATTCTGGAAGGATTCGCGGCGAGGCAGGGCTGACACAGCACTCCATCTCAACCATTTCGCATGCGTCGGCGCAAGTTAATGTTAATACAGTACAATACATCCACATCATCAAACATACTATATCTCATCTCATCGCATCGCATCCGTTCAGGAAAGCTGAACCATTCGCCTCAAAGCTCAAACCCATCCAGCAATCCTCAAACCGCCGCACCGCGCAATCACAAACCATGACCCTCACCACCTCCACCACAAACCCATCAGCAACAGACAAAGCCATAACCTTTTGCAGCAACACACACTTCCACCGCAGCCTAAGAATCCCAGCTACGACTTCACGCCCAACCCTCCGCGTGACATTTGCAACATCAACGAATTTTGCAGCACAAGAGTTGCCAGTGATACTCTTTTGTCACCCGATGGGCTGTGCGCGATACCTGATCTTTCGTCTCGAGCATTTGGCCGTGAGGGTGGGTGTTAGGATTGTGGTTGTTGATCGGTGAGTTGAGCTCCTAGCGATGGAAACGTTTGGATACAGTGATGCTGATGCGCAGAACAGACCAGGGTTTGGGGGTAGCACTGCAGTGTCAGTGGACCAGAGGGTGCAGACGTGGTTACGGATGGTGGAAGCTGTGGTTAAGGAGTTGGATGTGCAGCGTTTTGCTATAATGGCGCATTCGGCGGGTACGGTGTATGCGGTCAACACTGCTGTACATCTGTCGCATCTCCTGCATCCCAAGAACCCGGTTATAGCCCTGTTTGGTAGGTTTTTCTTCTGGTTTTTCCCTCCTCTTCTGTTATTCTCTGCATATAGGGACAAGGACTAACATGGCAAAATGCAATCACAGCACCGTGGATCCATCCCTCTCACTCTTCAGCACCTTTGATGCGTATAGTAAACACGCTGCCTTCGTCTTGGCTGGCAAACTTGCACACAATCCAAGGATTAGTGGCAAGATACATAGCCCCCTCGCTCTCATTCTCAGCCGCAAAGCTCGGAATAGAGGAAAAGCTAGACGAAGACCTGTGTCAAACGGTCTACGGCACAGACGCAGAAACTTGGGAGCAAGTGGAAAGGCTCCAGCAGATCTGGCAAAGAGAGGAGGACATGAGGTAAGTCTTTGATCCTTGTGGACACTAGAATATGCAAAGGAATACTGACGAAAAGATCAAAAAAAACAGTGGTATTTCTGCAGAAGCGACACTGTGTATACAACAGGACGGCAAAGATTGGGGTGTATATGCTTCTTTGCCTGGTGCGATCGAGGCATTGCAAGACATTTGCTCGCCTTCCCATGCTGGTTCCGACCACTCTACCAACGACGACGACACCAGCGGCCGAAACCTCTCGGTTCTGGCCTGGTTTGCAGAATCTGATGTCGTTATCGGACAAGGCGGAAAGCGATACTATGAGGATTGCTGGAGGAAGGTTGATGGACAAGGCAGAGTGAGATTTGCAGCAAAGACCGTAGCAGGTACTGATCACGATAGCATCGTTCTGGCGGAAAAGGGGTGTGTTGAGGAGGTGTTTAGGGAGGTCAAGAATTCGTGTGGGTGATGGATATCAATACTACAGTCCATGGAGTGCGTTGAGGGGAGCAGTTCAAGCAGGTAAGAAGCTGAGGTAGATAATGAGACATCTCTACTGACTAACACTTTACACCAAACTTCAGTATGTCTTGATGGTTGATGAGTAGTTAGTCTTGCATCAAATCCACACCCACACCCCTCAAAGCCTCCACAACCCACGCAGGATACTTTTCCTTGTCGCCTTTGTACAAGGTCGCAAAGTATTGTCGCAAAAAGGCAGGATACGAGTCTGTAATGATGGCTTCCCGGATGCGCCGCATCAGGTCGAGCAGATAATGCACATTGTGTATGCTCAAGAGATGAGCGCCGGCGGTTTCCTTGGCGGCGACATGGTGGATGTAGGCGCGGGTCAAGCCTAGACCGCCGGACGAGGTGGGGCGGCAGATTGTGCACATGCAGTCGGGGTCGACCGCAGAGAAGTCGTCGGCGTACGAGGCGTGGCGGAGGTTGAGGACGCCGGCGGAGGTGATAGCATTGCCAAAGCGCTGGTTGGCGAGAAGGAGTGGTTAGTCTTGTGGTCAGAGGAAGGCAGATAAAGGCAGACTCACTGCTGTGCGTGTGGGCCATACACAGTCAAACATGTCTGCACCCAGGGCAACACTGACAACCAGGTCTTCCGGGTATCCCACGCCCATGACATAACGGGGTTTGTTGTCTGGCAGCAGATCCGTACACGTGCTGACGACCTTGCAGTACTCCTCTTTGGCCTCTCCGCCCGAGAGGCCTCCTATGGCAATGCCTGGGGTATCCCTTTGCACCATCTGTTCACAGCATTCCTTCCTCAACTCCAAGTCCAAGCCTCCCTGGATGATGCAAAACAGGTTCTGAGATTCTGACTTCTTATGGGCGGCGATACAGCGATCCAGCCAGCGGATGCTGCGGTGCATGGCTTCATGAATGCGTGCATGGTCGGGCGAAGTGGTGGCAATGACATCGTCGAGCTGCATGATGATGTCCGAGCCAATGCTGTTCTGCAGCGAGATGGAGTGTTCAGGGGTCAACAGCATGGGCGAGCGATCGTGCGGGCTCAGGAAGCGAACGCCTTCTTCAGTGACGGTGGCCAGTTCCAGTAGCGAGACCATCTGGAAGCCTCCACTATCTGTGAGGATGTTGTGAGGCCATGACTGCAGTTTGTGGGCACCACCAATGGCGTCGAGGGTAGCTTGGCCAGGCTTGAGGCCGCTGTATACAGTCAGGGCGGGAAGGGATGAACGGGAAAGAGGGTAGTCACAGATGGTAGGTGTTGTTGAGGCACAGGCGGCAGCTAGTCTCTTCTAGTTGGTGTGGAGTCAGGCCCTTGAGTGAGGCCTGTGTTGCGACGGGCATGAAGATGGGCAGGGGCACAGGGCCATGAGGCAGTTGCAGCGTGGCAGCACGTGCCTTGGTGACCTTGATGGCGCTTCAGTACCTACCTGGAACGATGGTTACCGACAAGAGGAAAGAGCGACCTACCGAACACCGGGCGACCGGCTCGTACGTCAAGGCCGAGTGCATCTGCCTGATGTTTCTCAAGAGGGACGCAATGGTGGCTGTAGACAAGGCTGGCGCCTGCTGTCGTCGTCGTAGGCACAAAAAAAGACGGAGTTGACGGCGCTTTCACATGCGATTCCCGAAGCTTCCTTCCCTCGCTCGCCGCCGCGCCTGCCCAGGCTGTCGCTGTCGTAAGCAGTTGCTTGCCTCAACACCAGCCAGAGGAAGGAGGCGACGGAATACATAAGGCTGTCGCCATCGCAGCCATGTCGTCTTCATCCACGCCAGACCCGTCCACCGAACACAGCTATACCAAAATGGCCACGGCCGATGTCGAAGCCATCGGCTCGCATTGTCAGATGGCCTTCTGCCACCAACTCGACTTCCTTCCCTTCAAGTGCGAGAGCTGCAAAGGGTGAGTGTCGTTCTACTTGTCCAAGTCACGGCTTCTGACACGCCTTAGCAAGTACTGCCTGGACCACCGATCAGAAACCGCCCACTCGTGTCCCAACGCCGGTGCTTGGGCAAGAGCGCGCGCCGCCCAACAACGATCTGCCTACACTCCCTCGCCCAAGCCGTCCGTTCTCACGCATGAGTCACAATGTTCCGAGCCCTCGTGCAAAACACTCATCAACACTGCTCTTGTGCCTGGTGTCGAGTGCGACTCCTGTAATCGCAGCTACTGCCTCAAGCACCGTCTACGAGAGTCTCACGACTGTGCCAAGCTCGTCCCTATAGGCGCGCGAGCAAACAAAGAGAAGGGTCTCAATGCCCTGGCCAAGTTGCGAGCCTGGGGTCAGGCCAAACAAAAGACCATGACAGCCACCACAACACAGACAGCCTCGAAGCCCTCGACCTCGTCTGCCAAACCACTCACCGCTGCCCAGCGTGTACGCGCCACGGCAGACCTGAAGAAGAACGCCAAGGGTGATGCCAAAGTGCCCATGGAGAAGCGCATCTACGTCAACGTCGAGGCCTCTGCCGACACGACAAAGGCCAAACACCCTACCGGCCAGTTCTTTTACTCTCAAGAGTGGAGCATTGGCAGGATTCTTGATCTTGCCGCCACGTCACTGCAAGTCGAAAACCTCAACAACCGCGTGGATGGCGAGGCAGACAAGTTACGCGTCTTTCACGTTGAAGGCGGACGACTGCTCGATTTTGGCGAGAAGCTGGGTGCTGCCGTCAAGACCGGAAACACTCTGGTCCTGCTCAGAGGCGTCGGTCCACCCGTTCCGGATCTTATCGTCCTTGATCCGTAGACGCCACTCTTTCTCTTTGACTTTGTTTCTCATGATACCCCATCTGCGTCTTATATCTTGTAGCTTTCCATGACACTTTTCCATCTACCTCTGTTCTCCCATTCCACCAATTTCTGAATCTCTTATCACGAGCTGATCACGAGCTGACCTCTTCAACAATCCTTTGACCTCTGCGTCTCGCTCGAGCTCATTTGCTCAAGGGGGCTCAGATGTATCCGTTGCTGTTGACATCGGTTTCTCGCAATCTTAGTATGCGGTTCGCCCGTTGGTCACATCCGTCGTCATTCTCCCTCTCTACCTCGAGTCTTGTATCTTCGCAATAGACACTGCAGCTTGACTCATACGACAGCGAGCTCAAAGATGGTCATTCTGATCCTGCGATGGACCATACGACCATGACACGAGATGGATCAATAAATGCATGCCACCAAGACGGCTGAATCTCCAAAAGCAGAAGAACCTGTGGGGCACAAGGTCCGTGCACTTCGTATAAGAGTCCTCCGGCCGCTGCGAAGCCTTCCACTCCTTGTCCAACGGCCGCATACGCATCAAAATAACATGACAGGCTGCTAGTTAATGAGGTCGGTGCCCTGGCACGCCTCTCGAGTTAGGTTTCCATCTCTTTCTTTTCTTTCCTTTCAACACCCACGCTCTTTACCCATAGCCTTTGCTACATGATTGTAGCGTCCATTCATTATTGCTTCACGCTCTTTTGGTAACTCCGCCACTCAACCATACCAAGAAAGAGCCCCATGAGCCTTCTGAGACACCGTTGAAGCTGTTCTATTCCTGTCGATCTTTACTTGCACAACATACAAAGGTTCAACAACCACGAGCGACCGGCTATTCTGTTTTTCTGGCATTTTCTCGATTGTTGTATTCTACGAGGGACGACTGCACCAAACCATAGGCCGCAACCATGCGTACGGCAAATCTCATATCCTTGGCCTTGTCTGTTGCGTCGCTCGCATTACCCAGTCAAGCAATCGAACTCGACCTCAGCGATGAAGGTAAGCAGTCACGACACTTTACAGCAAGTGTTCAAGGCAACTAACACCTCTTTCACCAACAGCATCCATCAAATCCGCAGCCTCGACCGTCGCTTACGGCATGATGAAATACTACCACGGCAACGAGACTGGTCAAACAATCGGTCTCCTCCCTTGGCCCTACTACTGGTGGCACGCCGGTGCCGTCTTTGGCTCCCTGATCGATTACTGGTACTACACCGGCGACACTTCCTACAACGCCGTCACCAGCCAAGCGCTCATCTTCCAAGCCGGCCCCGACGCAGACTACATGCCCGAGAATCAGACCAAATCCGAGGGAAACGACGATCAAGCTTTCTGGGGCATGGCCGCCATGTCTGCCGCCGAGCTCAACTTTCCCAACCCGGAAAAGGGAAAACCGCAATGGCTGGCTTTGGCGCAAGCGACGTTCAACTCTCAAGCGCTGAGATGGGACACCAAGTCTTGCGACGGTGGCTTGCGCTGGCAAATCTTTACCTTCAACAATGGTTACAACTACAAAAACTCCATTTCCAACGGCGGCTTCTTTAACTTGGGGGCGAGACTGGCAATGTATACCGGCAACACGACTTATGCGGACTGGGCTACAAAGACCTGGGACTGGATGCAAGAATCCGGGCTCATGACTGATGACTACTATGTCTATGATGGCAGTGACACGACGACCAACTGCAGCGACCCCAGCAAGATCCAGTGGACATACAATGCAGGAATCTTCTTGCTGGGTGCGGCGACCATGTGGAACATCACCGGCGAAGATCTTTGGCGAGAGCGCACGATGGGGCTGTGGAATGCAACACACGTCTTTTTCACAGACGACAAGGTCATGTACGAAGTCGCCTGCGAACCCGGCGGTAATTGCAACGTCGATCAACACACGTAAGCTCCCATCCTTGCCTTCCTTTTCTTGACACTAGTACTGACGCAAACATCACAGCTTCAAAGCCTACCTCGCTCGCTGGATGGCCGCCTCGACAAAGGTCGCACCCTTCCTCTCTGCCCTGGTTCAACCCTACCTCGCGGCTTCAGCAACCGCAGCAGCAGCCTCCTGCTCCGGCGGCACCGACGGCGTCACCTGCGGCACGAAATGGTTCTCCAACACCTCCAACCCCACCGTAACCTGGGACAACACCTGGGGCGTGGGCCAACAACTGTGCGCCCTGGAAGTGATTCAGAGTAATCTGATCAACAAGGTGCAAGGACCTCTGACCAACAAGACCGGAGGCACGAGTCAGGGAGACGACGCGGCGGGCAGCAATGGCGACAAGGATCCGAGCAGTATGAAGAAGATTACTCAAGCGGACAAGGCGGGTGCGGTCATCTTGACGATTTTGGTCTTGGCGAGTTGGATTGGAGGTATGATTTGGTTGATTATCTGATGTTGTAATGTTTGCGTTTTCTCTTCGAATGGCATGTCTCTTTCTTTTTTCCACTGATTTAGCCAAGTGTCGCTGGTCGCAACATGCTTTTTTACTGAGAGTTGAGCATCTCTCCGACTCTCTCTGGCTCAACATCGTTCATCGAAATGTTTGTGCATTTTTACAGCTGACAGTGCTGCACAAAGCTCAAGGTGAGAGTGTCGTTGAACTGAGAATTGGTCAAGAGCCTCGCGTGTTCACACGAGGGGAGCTCTACTTGCAGCTCGCTTCTTCCTCTGCGTCTTTTATAGTTTTGAGCTACCGACAGTTCACAGCAAAACACGAGAGAGAGGACACACGAAGAAAGAGCCATGCAAAAAAGCAATAGAGACATATATCGATTATGTACAGTACAAGAAACCGAAAACGAAAGAAAAAAGAACGCCGCAATGCAGAAACAACGCAAAGAAGAAAAAACACAGATACAATGAATCTCGGTTCTAGTCAACAACACTCACGAATCCCAACCCACCCATTCCCTCCCGACAACTCTCCACACACGAACTTCACCACTTCGAAGGTCCCCGAGACGGAAACTCTCCATTTTGGTCTTTGGCTTCTCGCGTCCTTGCTCCCATGCTCGAACCTTTTTCTTGGTGCCATCCCAGTCCACAACCACAGCCACGTGTCCGGCGCCCATGCCAACATCCACAGAATACGATTTGTGCATGGCTCCGTGTTTGCCTTGCAGTTTGGCATTGCGCAGGGTGATGATGTCGCCGGGCCGGATCTCGTCGAATTGCTGCACGGATGCGTTGGCCAGATTGGCATACACGAGCGCACCATAGGCTCTCGTGCCCACGGGCTTGAGTGCCGTGGTCAAGGGGGTCAGAAGATCGAGTACCAAGGCGTTGGGACTACCGTCGCCGACCACATGGTCCTTTTTCGCGTCTGCGGCTCTGGCGATGTGCGTGCCGTACTTCTGCCACGCGGTTTCCAGTTGGTCTTGACGCAGGCGCGAGGGTGGTGGTTCGTGTCTCTGTTCGAAGCTCACGTCTTCAGGGTTCTGGCCGTCGTAGCGCGCGACGATGACGGTTTGGCTGTAGTCGAGGAAGAGCACGTAAATGTCTTTGGTGATTGCCGTTCTGCCGCCGCGGCGCTGAGTTACGTTCTCTTCGACTTCGAACAGCACGTCGCTGCGGTTTTGGAAGACTGGGGGTGGTGTGTTTGGTTGTGCCCACCAGAGGGTGTTTTCCGCCAGGTCGACATCTGTGGCAATGTGGCCGTCCTGAGGAGGTCTTGCGACGTCCATGCTGCGACGCATGTTCATCGAAGGACGACTGACATCGAGTGATTGGCGGGATTGGTGAGTTGCTGTACGGACGGGCGGTGGTGGTTGCGAAGGAGGCAATGGTGCAGCACAGTCCTGGTCGACGGGTGGTGGTGGAGGTGGGCGATCCATGGACTGACGAGGAGGCGGTGCGTCATACAAGTCGTCCGAGCTATCATCCACATAATCTTGTTGTGCAGGAACGGGGGCCGGCGCTGTAGGAGGAGGTGGTGGCACAGCACGTACTGGAAGAGCACGAGGAGGTTCTTGATAGTCGTCCTCGTCGTCCTCGTAATGTTCGTACTGAGTAGGTGCATGCATGGGGACAGGCGGAGGAGCAGCGCGAGGAGCGTCAATGGAAGCTCTTGTTGGCGGAGGTTGAGAAGGAGGTGGAGGAGGAACGGCACGCGGCGCGGGAGCTGGGGCGGGTACATCTACCTCGTCGAGGCTCGAGTCTCTGCCATGCGATCTCAGGGCGTCCTTGTGATTGACACCGGATGCAATGTCGGTATCGTAATCTCCTTCGTAGTCACTCTCACCGCGATCAGGCTCGCCCAGAGGAGCGCTTGGAATGATGGGAGGAAGCTGAGGAGCGCCAGTCGGCGGAGGCGGAGGAGGACCACGAGCTTGAGGAGGAGATGACAGAGTGCCGGGGATTGGAGGGATGCGACTCTGTCTTTTCTCCGAAGAAGGAGTGGCAGGCGAGGCGGGCGACATGGCGTCTATGCTGCCAAATGTCGAAGCCCGTTTGGTAGAGCCCATGGATGGCGAGCGGTTGGCTTCTGGTCTGGGCACGGGAGGAGGAGCGCCTCGAGACAAGTCTGTTGACTGTCTTGTAGGAGCCAGAGAACGCTCGTCGTCTGACTCTTCGCCCTCAGTAGGATCCATCTGCGTATCTACTGGAGGTGGTGGTGGAGGTACAGGGCGGGCTGGATCTATGTCAGACAGGTTCTGATAATATTCGCAAAGGAACAAACTCACTCTCATGTGCTGGTGGAGCAGGTACGGGACGAGACGCAGGTACTGGCGGGGGAATGGCGCGTTCGCTTGTCGCTTCTGTCGGAAAGTCAGCTCTTGTCTCTCTTCTCAGGCATCCAACTTCGCTCACCTTGCGGCACTGGAGGGAGACGGTGTACGGGCTCAATATGTGGTGGTGGCTGGGGCTTGACGTCTTCAACATCCGGCACAGCCAAAGGCTCCCTCTCGCTGGTGACCGAAGTGTCGTGCTCGGGCTCCTTCTCGACGGCAAGCTGTCTGTCTTCAACCTCGGGACTACGCACTGTCTGCATGCCGGGAATGGGCATGACGGGAATGCGAGGTGCTTGAGCATGAGCAGGAGCCTCGTCGTGCTCGGGCTTGGTCTCCTTGCTCTTCTTTGTCTTTGGAGGAGCGGGTGCTATCATGCCGGGCATTCCAGCGGGCGCTCCGAACATGCCCGCCATGCCCATGCCACCACTCATCTTGGCCATACGCTCTCTCAGCTCCATGCGACGGCGTGTCTCTGCATCCATCTCCTCCTCTTCGCTCTCGTCGTCCTCGGCTGTGTCTTGCTCGTCGCCAACGTCTGCTTCGTGCACTGGAGCTGCAGGAGCCCGTTGAGATTGCATCGACCTTCTGGCGGGTTGGGTCGAGTCGCTGTCACCATCGTTCTCCTCTGTGACGTCTCCAGCTCCCGACATGTCGGCGTCGTTTGCGTCGCTAAACGTCTCGTGGCCGACAGCGGGTAACGCTGGCTCGCGAGACACTCCACGAGCAGAGGCGCCACGAGTGCGTTCGCGTTCGCGAGGCTGGTCCAGAGACTGGCGTACATGACGTTCAGGTTGTTCGGCTTCGGCTGCGTACTCGTCCTCTTCAGCGGCCGCAACCGGTGCATGAGGGACTGGCGGAGGAGGAGCAGCGGACTCTGTCGACTCGTCCGTGTTCTTCTTGACGGGCTTTTTCGGCTTGGGCTTTTCACTGACATCGGCCCTTCGTGCTGCTTGCTCCATCTGCTGCTTCTGCAACATTGCGATTCTCTCCTTCAGACTCTGAGGCTTGGGTTGGTCCTCATCTTCGTCACCAGTGGGCGATTGTGGATGGTCTGAAGGCAAGAGACCGGCCTTTGCGGCATTTTCGTCTGCCTGGGCTTGCTCTTTCTGGATGTCCGGGTCTTCTTCTCTGCGGTAGACCTTCTGTACCGGCTCGGCCTTGGGAGGGGGAATGTATGCATTCTTGCTTGGAGGAGGAGCGACGAATGGCTTCTTGATGAAAGTGGGAGCGGCAGGCTTGAAGGGAGCGACGGGCGCTGCTCCAGCATTGTTGAAGGCGGCGATGCGGTCCCTAAAAGAGCTGGGCTTGCTGCTCACGGGCGGAGGCTCTTTCTTAGAGGGCTCGGCCTTGACAGGCTCCGACTTGACGGGTTCCGAGGGCGCTGGCTTGGGGGCCGGTGGAGGTGACTTGATGGTTTCACGAGCGGCCGGTAGCTCTGCCTGAGGAGGCGGCGATCTGACGGATTCTTGAGCTGGCGGAGGAGGAGCGGTCTGCTTCACTGGCGGAGGGGGAGAGAGGTCGCGAGGCGGGAGCGGGACGGGAGCAGCTTCGGGCTCAATGACAGACTTGGATTGAGCAGGAACAGGCGGAGGCTCGGCAAAGCTGTCGTCGTCGTCATCGTCGTCTGCTTCTTCGGGGAAAGCACCGGGTGCGGGTTCGGGCACAGGGGCCTGCGGCGGTGGAGAGCGGATCTCTGAAACGGGGCGTCGCTGGGGTCGTGAAGGAATCTCGGGCTCGTAGCGCTCGACAAAGTTCTTGGGGAACAGACCCGAGTGCTTGCTACCCGAGGCGTCGGTGTATTCTCCCTCGTACCAGTCTTGGTCCTCCAGAGCTACGACGGTGATGATCTGGCCTTCGGGGAAGGGGAGATCGTCTTCGTGCGGGCTCGCGTACTCGTAGACGGCCTTGACCTTGAACGGCGGGGCTGACATGGCGGGTGCACTGCCTGTCGCCTGGATATGGAGTGTGTGTGTAGTAGGTGGATTGAGTGTGGTCACAGGTAGAGAAGGAGCGTGTATTCTAGCTGTCGATGGGTCCAGGTCGTCGCGGGCCGGCGTCTGCTGCTTCCGCCCGCGAAGCTTCGTCATGCTCTTGGCGCGAACGAGACTCTCCGCGTCTCAGCCACGAGCGCCACAAGCAGCCACACCTCCTCTTCTCTATCAAAATATCACCTCGCCGTCGCTGAACTTGACTCACCAGCAGATCTCGACCACTCACTCCAAAAACATCAGAAACCCTTCAACACCTCTCAAAGATCTCACTTCACATTCGAAAAGATGACAACCTCCCAACCGCCTCCAAAATCAATTCTCAAAAAGACGTCCTCGCACACATCCTCATCAGACCCCTCAGACTCTCTCACCGCAAACCTCAAAATAAAGCCAAAATCAGACCTCGAGCGCAAACGCCTCCAAACAGCAATCTCCCACGCCACACTGATCCAAGAGCAAAAAGCCATCCTGCGCAAAAACCTCGACGCCATCGAGGAACTCTCCGATATCCCGGTGGACGCCGCCGCCTCGACGGCAGAAACAGAGAGGTTTCTGGACGCCATGGTGGACTTTCAGGCTAGTGATTATGATGCGCTGATAGAAGAGAGACATGTCAATGGACGCTGTGGGTATGCATTGTGTGCCAACGCGCCGCGAAAGGCGAAACCAAAGGCGCCGTGGATCAAGAACAGAGGGCAGGAGTTGTGGTGTACAGATAACTGTGCAAAGAAAGCTCTGTATATCAAAGCCCAGCTATCAGAGACGCCGGCTTGGGAGCGCAGGGCAGGAGACCGTAACCCTTTGGTGCTGTATAGCGGTTCCCAGACCACTTCTTCGGCAGAACAGATGCAACTGCCTGTGCGACAGAAGCCAGCCCCGACAAATACCTCGGAGCGAGAGTTGGCGTACGAGCGCGGCGAGGTCGATACAGTGGCAGCGGCTAAGATGGACAAGGTGTTGGCGGCACAGGTGCAAGAAAACAGCATCATATCCTCCGTCATGCCACCCACGGCAACGAAGTTCGCAGACAGCGATGTGCACGACTTGATCGAAGGCTATCAGCCACGCGGTGTGCAGCAAGGCAATCGCATCACCATCGAATCCGAAGATGCAGATAGCGAACAGGAGGACGATTGATGAGAGCAAGTACAAAGTTCTGATGCCTCATCCACCACCATCTTTTCCCCTCGCAACAAGCGACTGTTGACGAGCTTATCTCTTACTAGTAACCATGTTCGCAGTTCACAGAGGTGTAGGTAGGTAGTCCGTGCAAGAACCGACTTCGCTCCATTCAACTTTCGGAAGATTTTACCAAGTCCGAGCAGTTGACTATACCACCCTGTCAACCAAAAACACCCAGATCAAAAACCAGCCATTTTTGCAACTAATTTCCCTCCTCACTGCGTGCGATAAACACGCCTCTAATTCTGAACATGCACTTACAGCTGCTTGACTTTTTCTTGACTCTGCGTTGTAACAAGAGTCCAAAACGATGAGTTCCGAGATCCTGAGCTGAGAGATCTGACACCCGCCACTTGTATCGCTTGCTTCGATTTGAGAAGCAATCACAAAGAAAGCCGTCAAAACCTTGACTCTGAGTGGACGATGATCTGGTTCGTGGTAGCACTGTACGTTTTACAAGTGCACCCGTTACATCACATACAAGAAGTGTGACGGTAAGAAAGTAGAGAACACATCCGATGGGCTTACGTTTAGCATTTACCAACAGAAGGTCCATTAGGAAAAGGCTAGAAGCGAAACAACAATGCGACAAGAAACGAAATGGTGGTATCAAAAAGAAGACGCAATAAAAAGCGCGAAAAAACAACAAGAAACTCAACAGCAAGTCAACCTCTGCCAACTCAATCTTCATCAACAACAACCCTCTTGGTCATGCTCTCGACAACCTTTGTATAAAACTTGACGGCATGGTTCCTCGGGAAGCAAATCTCCTCTGTGAGATAATCGGGCAGTATATCCATCAAATCGGCATCCCTGTTGGCATCGAGCAGGGGCTCATACGCAAACTCTGTATCTTCGTAGCTCAAGCCCGAAGGTGTTTTTGGGTTGGTGATGGCCGTGTCGGTGGCAATGGTGAGGTGGAAATGTAGAGCTGAAGAAGACTGTTAGTATAAGGAGGACAGAAGGACAGACAAAAAGACTCACTGCCATTGCGACCGGTTTGGATGCAGCTGTACTCATCTTCGCCGTCTTTGCGTTTGACGCTTGTGATGATCAGGCCGGTCAAGTCGCGGTACAATTCCTCCTTCAAGGCATTCTCCTTGACACTCTCTGCACTCGCGCCATGCGTCTTGCCATGGTCAATCTTCTTGACGGCCGACCCTGGCACTTTGTCGCTAGCTGCATTTGTCTTTCTCGCGGCCTCGAGTTTGGCAGTCAAAGCCTTGGACTCATTCTGTGATTCTGTAAGGCTTGTGACGGTGGCTTTGTGCTCTTCCTTGAGTTTTTCGTTTTCCGCCGTCAAGGCTGCGACTTGAGATTGGAGTTTTGCGGATTCGGTGACGGTGGCCGATGAGGTTTTGCGCAACTCAGCGAGTTCCTTTTTCAGAGATGCTATCAAGTCGTTTGCGTCTTCGATTAATTAGTCAGTGGTGGACTGCCGAGGTGCAGGGAAAGCGTCTCACCTCTTGCTTTCTGGTCTGTGGCCTTCTTTAAGCGCTCAAAGTTTGCTTCTGTGGCTTTCGGGCCCAGCTCGATGACTGAGTCGTACTTCATGCGCATTTCTTCGTACTTTTTGGTCATGTCTGCCAGTCTGCGGTTTGCTTCTGATTCTGCGACTCTTCTTTCCGTGTCGCTGGCACTGGGCCCTCGCGAATATGTGCCCGGTTGTCTCGAGGTTGATCGAGCGCGTGAGTAGACAGCTCCAGGAGCGGCTTGTCGTTGTATCGAAGCTGAGCGTTGTCGTGAATGCGATTTGGGTGGTGGAGGCGGAGGTGAGGGTTCTCTATCGATTTCCATAAGATCGGCCGGAGGTTCCTCTTCCACGATAGATTGATCAATCTCTGTAGGTTCGGGCTGTGTCTCTGGGATGACTGGGGCGGGTTCAGGAGAAGGCGCGCGTTTGGTCTTGGGCTTTGGCTTTGCGACGGGCTTGTCCTTCTCGATTTGCGCTTCCGCTCTGGCCTTGGTAGACTTGGTCGCCTTCTTCACGGGTGCAGGCGCAGTTTCGGCCTCGGGTTCAGGCACGGGTTCGGGCTCAGGCGCAGGAGCGGCATTCTTTGCGACAAGGTCCTTCTTCAGCACTCTCTTCCTCTGCTTGGGCTTTGGCGCAGGCTCCATGGCAGGTTCGGGCTCATCGGCGTCGCTAGCTTCGGGTAGATCTACAGGCTCTTTTGCGGGTTTCGGTTTGGCGGTAGTCTTCTTTGTTGCCGTGGTAGTGGCCTTCTTGACTGGTTTCTTGACGACGGTGCGGTTGATCTTGGGAGGAGCGGGTCGCGAGTTTTCCTGGTCGGATGCGCCAATCTCGTCGTCGGAGCCAGAGGCAGGCGGCTTGGTAGCGACAGACTTGGAAGGCATGGCGGACGATGCGACCAGATGATGCAAGGCGAGCGTGGATTGTTTTGTTTACGGCAAGCACGAGCACGCGCGCCCCGCAAGGCTGAAAGCTGCGACTTCCTCGACAGCCGCGACTTGGTCAGAAGCCTGCCCAGTCTGATGCCTTGAGTGCATCTTCCCGAATCCATCCACGACTTTATTTCTTCCCGTTCGGCCTACAGGGATAACTGTGTGCAAGTCTGTCTCAGTGTGAATACATCGAGGGCTCAATCGGAACATGTCATCCTCTAAGGCAGGAGCGACGAAAGAGCAAGAGGACCAGATCACATGACCGGCAAATCTTGGCGTTTGCGGCGATCGGGAGAGAGGACGGATTTCTGGATGCGAACATGTTTTAATCTGTAGGTGCAGCCATGTCCAAGGCCATTAACTCGCCCACGGGCAGGCTCCTGCGCAACTCGCGTCTCTTCTCTCTACCGCCGCCTCTTCCCGCCGCTCCCATTGCCAACTCGACCGCTGGTCAAATCCTGCGCACCTCCGACACGGCCACACAACCCTACCCTACCCACCAGGCCATCTCAGCACCCGCCTCGTCACGCTCCCGTGGAGACTGGGGTTTGAAGCGTCCTCTTCCCGACAGAGCCATTCCCAGAAATACTCCTCACCTCCGAATCAAGGCCATCGACACGCTCGAGCACATCACCGACTTCGAATCCGCCGCCGATCATACCCAGACGCTGGCAAAATGGCAGGACATGAACATTCCCATCACTCTTCCGCCCAACGCCCGCACCCACATCGTCCAGTCTTCATACAAGTCCCGTCCTAGTGCCTTTACCAACGACTACGACAACACCACTCTCCAGCCCCACGGAAGCGAACAGACCACCTTCACCGCCGAGCGTGCTCTTCGCGAAAGGTCCCGTCAGACCACCCAGACCGTACGATGGAAGACCCAGGGTCCTCATCTCACCAGCTTGACCGAGGAGGAGTTTAGCCGTTACCTCATGAACCTCGTTCGCCAGCACAAGTCCGAGTTCCACAAGTTCCTCGAGGCCGTCAAGACGGACAAGAAGCGAAAGCACCAGGAGGCCCTGATGCGCGACCACGCAGACCCCAACACCTTTGAGCTCGAATTGCAACTGAGGAGTCGTTTGGACAAGGACGAGCTCAACGACTGGATCAAGGAGCTGCGCGATAACCACCACGACTTGAGCTCCGAACTGTCGACTCTGGTCCGCGAATTCTTTGATCTGCCCGCCTTCCCCTCCACTGCTGCCAGACAGTCCAACACCAACGCTCTCGCCAACGAGATTGCCGTCAGAACGAGGAACGATGCTGGACCACCGTCCACTCACCCCTCGGCTGGTCTTGGTTACTTGCTTACCAGCGCCATCGTCAACAACCACCCCAAGTACGGGCCTCAAAGTGATCGTGAGCCTGTCGAGGCTCGTGTCCTACGAACAAAGGAGGGCAATCGCAGCAGAGACACCAAGGCTGATGTTGGTCTCGGTGGTTTCGTCACTTCAATCCAGCCTGGCTCAATCCCTGGCCAAAGCCGATTCAAGGACACAGGCAGAGGAAGGGAAGCTCCTGGTCCATTACACCGTCTTGATCTGTCACTCACAGGTGGTAACAAGGTCTGGCTGCAGCCAAGATCTGCCTACGTCGATGAGGCTGGTCGTATCAGACTCGATGTCGGTGAGGCAAGCACACAACAAGTCGACATCAAGCTGGGCAAGGAGATCAAGGATGAACAACCTACCTTCCCCTCAATTGCCGGCAGGCAGAACCAGCGTTTCGACAGCAACTTCAGATCGGCGAGATACGGCACTGCCTTGCCAGACGAGAGATTGCGCCAACAGCGACCCAAGCCATTTGAGCGCGACAATACTGACAACAAGTCTGGCCTGGAGCAGATTGAGGCTTTGGCCAAGGGAACTCAGCAGTGACGGGTCAGATGATATGAAGCGACTGTATAGATATGTACAAATACTGAAATTGTTCACCGCAACTTTGATGAGAATGAACAAATGTCTACCGTGAGATTCATATGAGTGCAATAGACAACCACTACCATGAGGATCGAGTGAGTACAATAGACAGTCAGAGTCAAGGCGCGCAAAGAGTGAGGTCAGGTCACACCCGTGCACGGATCTCAATGCCAAGCAATTAGCCGAGCAGCACAACTCTCCATCGCAAATCTGCATCCTTCTCTTTCTTGAAGCCGCGCCGCGAACAACTTTCCATCTTCGACAACCTCCTCTTCCGCCAAACACACATACCGCCAAAATGGGTCGCGTTCGTACCAAGACTGTCAAGAAGTCCGCCAAGGTCATCATTGAGCGTTACTACCCCAAGTTGACTCTCGACTTCGAGACCAACAAGCGCATCTGCGATGAGATTGCCATCATTGCCTCCAAGCGCCTGCGCAACAAGGTGAGACCGCATTTTGCAGCTTCTGCGCAAACCTGAACAAGAACTGATGAGAATCCAAGATCGCCGGTTACACCACTCACTTGATGAAGCGTATCCAGCGTGGTCCCGTCCGCGGTATCTCGTTCAAGCTCCAGGAAGAGGAGCGCGAGCGCAAGGACCAGTACGTCCCCGAGGTCTCTGCCCTCGACTTCACCCAGAACTCCGAGTCTGGCATGCTCGACGTCGACCAGGACACCAAGGACCTCCTCAAGTCCCTCGGCGTAAGTCTTTTTGAGTCTCCCTCTATCACCCTCGCCATACTGACTGCCTGTTCACAGTTCGACGCCATCAACGTCAACGTCGTCCCCGTCGCCCAGCAGCAGGTTGCCGAGCGTCCTCGCCGCTTCGGCGACCGTCTCCCCCGCAACTAAGCGTTTGCTCGCTCTGCCTCGCGGCCTCGGAAAAGTTCTTGACAAAATTGGCGGGAGTTCTACATGGCGCATTAGTCTTGCTAGGTTCGGGTTTTCTTCTGAATGACAAAATCTGCTCCCCCTCTGCACAATCAGGTGTCGCTGATTCTTCTTCGCTGCGGTGAGAAGATGATGCTTGACTGCCATCCATCCACAATCTTTCTCCTTTGGTCACGATTGCGTGGCAGAAGAGTCTACGGGTAATGCTGAGACTCGCTTCTGCTGTCGCTTCTGTGGCTGGCCGAGACTGCGACTTGCGAGAGAAAAACCCTTCTCGCGGTCGTCGTCTCAGCCGTCGGTGACTCGTGCTCATGTGTGATCGTTTTGCCGTGACCCTCTAAGCCTCTGGCTCGTCGATATTGCCAACCCATTGCCATGACCTGGTGACTGGCGTCACATGTCGGCTTTGTAGCTACGTTGTGCAAAATCCGTCGCCATATCCTGACCTCGATACGATATTAGTATCATCTGTATCCCAACTCTGCTACCCATATTTGCATCTCTGGTCTCATGGATCGACGTCGGATGCTTTACATTAAACTCCGTCCTTCACGTACACTTGTCTGCATATATTGCTGTCAGCAAGTTGTGCTTCGAGAGAGGTAGGTCCAGTTGTTGTGGTCTGCGCATACATTGTGTCTCATCTTTACAAGCCTGAGCTTTCCAAGCACATGGTTTGTGTATACCCAGAAATATCACGCGTGCAGCTACGGAAAAGGCAACAGTGCTAGCAAGGAACAGAGCAGTAACGTCCTCGCGGCCCTCTCTTGCTATTCACTCAGCTCGGGGAGTAGGAAAGGTGATGTATGCCGCTCTCGCACATTGTTGTTTTTTTTTTTTTTCGTAAAAGTTTCTTATGCCTCACGATGAGTCCTGTCGAAATCGCAACGGGCCTCATCCAGCATGTGTGGGAGGACATTAAGGTAGTTATTGTGCTGTCTAGTGGACGAGTCGCTACACTTGCAACTAACATGGTGTCAATCTGTTTAAGGGAGTCATGATCTGTCACGTATTCCCATCATGTCTGGGTATGGATCACTGATGAGGGCGTGTGGTGGAGAGCGGCATCTACTGGAAATACGAGGTAAAACGCATGATGCCAGACACGGATTTTTTTGTATATATTTTCTCCTCACACAAAAGAGAAAAAAAAACGACAAACTTCCAGATTTAAAGATAGTGATGTGGCGGCAACCCTTTACTCTTCTTTGCCCTGTTCCCTTCTCCCGCCTTGCTGCCTCTCTCCACCAGATAGTCAGATGGAGATTTTTCAGTTCTCAATAACATCAGTGCTCAAGGGGATACAATTCTTGCATTCGTCAAAGTTGGCCGCCGTGCCAGCGGCAGAGCCCACGCAAGCCAGGTCTGCAGCAACATTGACGCCGACCTCGACGACGGCGGCGCCGCAAGAGGCCGTGGTGCCCACGAGGTGAAGAACACATTCTGTTTGTTTTCCGATGTTGTCAGCTTTCTTTGTGCGAGAAATTCTGGGAGAGAACATGATACGCACTGGCAAGGTCAGAAGTCGAGCAGCCGGTGGGCAGAGTGATGAGGACTTTGTGGTCGACGGCAGAGGTTTGCTCGAGTGGGGCGGCAAAGGCAGTGGCGGCCAGAGCCATGGCGGCGATAAAGGTGAACTGCATGGTTGCGGATTGGGTATTGTGAACAAAGGTCAAGGACTGTTTTGTGGTTGATTCTTGTTCGAGGGTGATTGAGTGATGATGTCGAGTCTTTGGTGGTGACCTTGCGGCCTCTTTATAGCCTGGGTGTCGAGGAAGAAGGATTTGATGAGTAAAGTAAAGGGTTTGATACAACGTTCCTCGTGTCTGGACTCATTGGTCCATGGTGCAAGGTCCTCCTAGAGGACTGTTGTCAGCAATTAATGCTCACCACGGCATGCAAGCGGTATATCTTCTGCAGCCTCTCAGAAGGATACGAGTAGTCTTGATCCTACCGACGACTTGACAAGTGTGATCCCTCAAAGCACTTAATAGTAATAATGGATGCATGTGACTAAGGGAGATAATGGATGCTCGAGGCTGAGCAGCAAAGTGTGCATGCCTCCACTGGGAGAGCACATGTCATAGCACAATGATAATCTGCTCCCATCATGGACAATGGTCACAATCAACTGTGCAGGAATATCTAGTCTGGTCCCTTTGTGGATAAAGATTTCGCACAACAGAGCAAACGAGCTGGCTGGGTACAGAGATTAGTTTGCGCAAGGGATTCAAAGTATACTCACTCAATTGCCCTGCCGTTGGCTTGTTTACACCGTGGAATGGTCTCTGGGAGTGTAGAAGCTAATGCTACTGACAGATGCCCCGATATATTCATCAACTAGGCATCTCTGCGGTCTGGATCCATGACAAGATCATGCTGTACAACGAGCTACCCAAAGGCATCAAATCACGTAAACTGTTCAGAAGCGTTTACGACCATGTAATGTCTTTACACGTTGTCGCCTATCAGGCGGGCCACTGGCCGATGTGACGATTTGGATTGTGGGAAACATCATATCATACGCTTAGTAGTAGTAGATCGAATGCTTGGTAGTAGCAGATCGATGGCATGCATTCCTCGATCCGCCGCCTACTAATGTCGCTTATATGCAAACGTAGTGATCATTCCTGCTTCGAGGGACTCCAAATGAAGTCTCTGACCATCAATATATGTTGGTCCAGTGAGGATAGATGATGTCGAGTCCACACGGACAGCTATACAAAATCATCAGGACACAGAGATGGGACAGCGGCACATCAATGGAACCGAGTCGTTCACTATACAATCTAGGCAACGATGATTGCCTTACTAAACACTCTTTGATGGAGTATGCGAGTATGCCTGTATAGCTGCTTGCAATAAACGACCTGTGTCCAAAAGAGCTAGAGATCCTTGCCACTTAAAGATACTCAGGCCAAATTGTCTCGTTAGTACTGCATGCTTCCATCCAGTAGGTCATTAGGCAGGCCATGTGAATATTTTCGCAAAGTGATAATGTTGAAGGATGTGCGGTTTTCATATATACATGCAAGTCCACAGATATAGGCGAGTGCTTTGCAAGAAGATCGTGTCGTTACCACGCGCAACAGAGTGCCTTGATGATTTATGAACCGGTGAAAGAGATCGCTTCTCAAGACGGCGACCTCGTACCATAAATTATATCTAGATCAAGAACTGAGACACGGCGATCTTGACTCTGGAAGAAGGAAAGCGTATGTAAATTCCAAAGGATGAAGCAGAATCTCTCCAATGGGAGGGGAGCCGCACTATGTGCTTATTAGCCGTACGTTTAATATATGCATCTTATCCGTCACAAGCGTCTCCTTGTCGATCCTAAGCTTCATCAAGCATTCAGTTCTATAAGCTTGGACAGTCTTGGAATCCTCCTCATTTGTTGTTACATACGAACCTTGCCCCTGCTTTCTTGTATATTAAAATCCATACATTTTGGGATGCGACCTTGATGTTGCACACCGGCCGTAAGGCCATCCTTCAAGAGACAGCAGGATGGCATCCTTCTCGGTGTGTGGCCGATATCCTCACCGATTGGCCTCGCGATGCAAGCCCAAAGGAACACCACTGTAAACAAGCGAAAGATCAACATCATAATGCAAGGGTCGTGGGGACATTGCAGAGGTGTTGCATCTGGGGCCTTCCTCTCTTTCCAATCTCACAACAACACATATTACTTTTTTTTTGGTATCTTTCACTAGAAACCCACCTCTACCACCACTTTTGCTGCTCCATCACGCCGAAGAATCTTGCAGTCATGGGCTGTGGAGGATCGAAACCGGATTACCGCGACAACAACATGCCTGCGCAGCCAGTCTATACCAATGCTCCTCCTCAAGGACACGCAGCTCCTCGATCCGCAACATATCAGCAGCAACCCGCCAAATCAGGCGGCAAGAGGAAGGCGGCCAAGAATCTGGGTTTCTTGAGTATGCTTGCTAGTTAGAGCGGTGTCGCTGGCGGGTGGTGGAGAAAGGTGAGGGACACGAACCAGTGCAGAAATTGATCTGCGATACTGATCTTTTGAACAGGTGCTGCATTCTCTGGTCTGGAGCGAAATTCATTTCTGGCTTTCTGTGTGCTGGAAAACGCAATCTTGTCGTGCTTATAGAAGCTGGGTCGTTGATGGCCTAGCAGGGATGAGTTATTGAGATATCTTGACACAGCTGGGTGGTGGTGAAGCATCGTTTGCGCGGTTGGACGAACATCCGTTTGTTTCGTTGTAGAGGATGCAACGAGATCGTGACCGCATATGTGAGATACAAAACTGCTTTCCAACAGTTGAAGTATCACATCCCTTCGGGTCTTCAGCCGTAGAGAATACATCCCACTTGGAACGTCTGTTGTAGGTACAGGATATCTGAGCATCTTCCCCGAGTCTCGAGAGACGCCTTTGTATCGCGTTCTTATCCGCAAGGTAGATTCCCTGCTCAGGAATCTGCTCCTGCACATACTCATCGTCTACGAGACCTCATTGACCCTATAGCTGTCGGGCCTTCTGTTGCTCCAACCACTGCACTGCTCCCTCATACTTGCAATTATAGTCCAAAAATTCTGCAGGGTTCAAAGTAACTTTCACACTTCCTTTCTCTGTCGCAGGCTTGGCTTGTTGACGACTATAAGCTTGAATCAGGCTAGCGCGCTGGTACCTTGCTTCAAAGACCTTCTGAAGAGCCAGAGAGATCTCTGGAAGAGTGGGTTTGGCGGTTGTGGAAGAGAAGAATGCAGCAAGTGCTTCGGCGTCTTCGATACTCTGGGATGCGCCTTGGCCTAGAATGAAAAAAATTGTTAACGGAGAACTTCCGAAAGTGCAAAGACAAAGCGAGCGTCTGACTAACCTTGAGTGGGTAACATGGCATGTGCGGCATCTCCAATGATGATACATCTTCCCGCCACCCATGCAGGCAATGCATCGATATCTCTCAACTGCCAAAGCGCGATATCAGGGGCTTGGGCAAAGATATCCTTGATCCACTGCGGAAACTCATGATACGTCTCTAGCAGCTTTGGAAGCGACCCTGGTGTGGTCCAACTATTCGCATTCGAGGTTTCGTGCATGTGCTCGTCGGGTACCATGCCCACCAGACCTAGCAAATCGCCGTTGCGGGCAGGTCCCATGATGACACGACGGTCGTGACCCATCATCAGTGTTGTGGCCTGTTTCTTCGGATCGAAAATCTCCGAATCTACGTTTATCGAAGAAAGATTTGCGGTTTCGACTAGAAGACGGTATGCCGAGACGCCTGTTGGTGTTGGATGGACGAGCTCGTGGTTGCCGGCTTTGAGCACGGCTTCACGGATGACACTGTGGATGCCGTCTGCACCGATGATGAGATCGCCGTGGTAAGTAGTGTTGTCTTCTAATGTGACTACTCCAGCTTCACAGTCACAGTTGACCACTTTGGCCGCTGTGATGATGCTGGCAGGGTGGCCAGGCAGCTCGGTACTCAATGCGGCTTCCCTGAGAGCGGCATGTAGGTCTTGACGATGGTATACCATACGGTCTGCTCCGTACTTCTTGCCGTTCATGTCGATGTTCATGTGGATATTACCCTTGGTGTCGAGGATGCGGAATTGTCTCTCTGCCGTAGGCTTCGCTTTTTGGATAATATCCTTGAGGTTCCATTGTTCGATAATCTTTTGCGCGTTTGGCTGGAGGGACAGAAGAGCGCCGACTTCCTTGTTCATACGTGATTTTTCTAGAACAACGATCTCGCGCTGAGGTCCTCTCATGGCAATCGCCTGTCCTTGTGTCAGTTCGTAGAGTACTTTGGCTTACGATGAGATCTTTACTCACGGTTGCTAGGCCTGCGATACCACCCCCTACAATGACCACCCGGAAGGTGTTGGTCGCTGCGTCGATCGCCATACTGCTTGGATACTATATTGGAATGTTTGGTATAGATTCTTGAGGTGCGGAGGCTTCGGCGGTCAGTCGTGTGGTACAGTAGATTCGTCTACCTTCGATACCTTGATGGGCGTACACAGTCTTTGTACAGTCAAAATACGCAACCGACAGATCTCGGGACCACTTCGATGTCGAGAACAAGTACCGTTCAATTTGCAATTCCGAGGTGTGGGCCGTGTAGAGAGATGAGGGGTTGCCAGCTGATCCGAACCGAAACGCCAATACTCGGTTCGGCTGAGAGAATGTGGAGGCAGCACGGTCGGTATTCCGAACTTGATAATTGTTGGCCCTCGGAGGTCACTGCTTTTCTTTCGCAGGCAGAGGGACATATCCACGTTTCGGTTCGGAATGACCGTGATGTTCTGGGAAGTGGATGTCAAGATTGGCGGGATGCTTTCCACATATATCATCCCACGTTTCTGAACCAGAGAGTGAACATTCCATCTTCGAAAACATATCAGCCTCTTCTTCCTCAATCCACACAAACATACACATCCAGATTCATCATGTCGACCCAAACAACAACACAAACCTCCGAAGTGGAACAGCTCCGCCTAAAGGCCAGCAATAGCCCTGTCAACGACTGGCAGGCCGATCTGGCTAGAGATGGTTATGCCGTGGTCAAAGGCGCCGTCGCAAAAGAAAAGGCTGCCGAATATGCCGAGCGCATGTACCAATATCTCGAGGGCTTGTAAGTAAAGAACAAAAACAATGGGTCGCTCAATCATACAAACAACTAACTCTGCCTGTAGCAACCTCGGCTTCGACAGAAACGATCGCTCCACATGGATCGCTCAGCATTTACCCGAGATCAACAACAAGGGCATGTGCCTCGACTACGCCATCGCACATGAGGACTTTGTCTGGGACATTAGATCAGAACCCGGTGTCGTCGGAGCATTCGAACAATGGCTAAAGACTGAAGACCTGATCGTTTCTTTCGATGCTGTTAACTTTGGCCTGACTGGTCGCAAAGACTTGGCTCCCAACACACCATGGCCCCACCAAGACCAGGACCCCACCAAGAACGGTTTCCGCTGCTTGCAGGGTCTTGTTAACATCCTTCCCAATGGACCCAATGACGGAGGTCTTATTGTGTGCAAGGGAGCTCATCTCTACAGCGAGCAATTTCACCAAGAAGTTGGTTTCCCCGAGAAGGAACGCAACGAGCACATTCCTGCTTGGAACCCCGAGTGGTATGGCTTCACCGACAACGGAATGAAGTGGTTCGAGGAGAAGGGTCTTGAATGGGTCAAGGTATCTGCAGAGCCGGGCGACCTTTTGCTCTGGGACTCTAGAGTACCACACTACAACCTCAGCTCTACCACGGATCAGAACCGCTTCTGCGTGTACACTTGTTACATGCCCGTTGCCGACGCAACTCAAGAGGATCTGAAGCGCAAGAAGGTTGCCTTTGAGGGTTGGTTCGGCACAACTCACTGGCCAAACTGCCAAGTCACAGGAAGAAACCAAGCCAAGAGAAACGGCGAGCTCGACCCTTACAACAGAACCGAGCCTGTCAAGAAACCTCAGTTGAGTGAGCGCGCATATCGCCTTACAGGTATCCCGTATATCAAGGCATAAGGGACGGAAGATTGTAGTGATGATTTCGAAATATCGTTCGCTTAGAGTTTGATATGTCTTTGGAGTTTGGCTGTATATCCAGGTAGTTTGACAAAACGTGTTCTTTCCCAGAAACCCCTAATCCTTGTCGAGAGATCTGACAACGGTCTTGCATAGCAAAGCATTCCATCCACTTTTCGTAAGCATTAATGTAGCCCCAGAGCAATCGTGGAAATTGGATGGTAACATTTGTGATTGTATTAGCTGACACAAAAGTACAATGCTTGAGCAGTCAATGCGGCTCATCGAAAGATAGGTGCGGAATACCCATCAAGTGCTCAATGTCCATACCCTCCAGTGCCTCAGCATCTAGAGCAAAGTCGCCTACATATAAGCGCGGGAAAAGCAAATCCCATTCACCTGACAGATTTGGGTCCTGCGTCGGATTCAGTTGGTGATTATGGTCAGTAGATCCTGGTTGAGGCGTGAATCTGGAGTGGGAGATTTGCGGCGAAGCTCTTCTTGTTGGCGCTCGCGAACTCGTTAGACCCTTCGGCGAAAGCGTGTCCCGAGAAGCAAACTGTTTTAGAGTCTTCAAAAGTGTGTAGAATCCAGGGTCTTGTCCGTCCGCGGTGTATCTCTGCTCTACTGCTTCCGCAGCCGAGTAAATCAGGCCAACGTCGGAGCGAGCGGACCACGAGGCCGCGTTCTTCAGCGTGTTAATCGACAGAACATAGATGGCCATCAGGGGCCCAGTCATTGTTTGCAATCTTGAGTCTTTCGTGATGTCTCGAGCTTGCAAGAATGCAGTGATGATGGCTCTAGCCGAGTTTGCACATATTGATTCGCTTGATGCCAAGCGTTTCGCATTGGCTTTGCCCAGGTTATAACGAGCAATGTTTGCCTGGTGGATCTCTTTGTCCATCAACAACGCAGCTCGATGAAGGTTGATCATGGTTGAGTGGAGTTGGATACTCAGAAACGCACGAGGAAGAGCCAGATCTGCATCATTGATGGTGATGTCCCCATCGCAGCGGAGTTGAGCAGGGAGACTGTTCTGCCACTCGATCAGAGATTGGTCTAAGCGGGACTGTGCTTCTAAGACTGCCGTGATGGACGGGAGTTTTGTCGTAGCCAAGTGCCTACATATACTCCCCTGGATTGATCCCAAATCAAGCAAAGCTTGCAAAGGTGCCAAATCTTGCAGGTCTGTGGTACGGAGATCTCTTGATTGATCAATGTCCTCGTCTTGAACCTGCGGAGGACGGCCAGTTTCTAAGCTCATTATGCGATCGAGACAGTAGGCACTCCACCAGGTATGTACACCTAGTCTCACAGCTTCCGTCTGCTCTCGATCAAGGTTACCATACCCATTCAGTTTTCTGTGCAGGCCAAGGCTATGTAGGATCCGAATGGCTTGACCTAGCGCTTGTGAACCAGCACCGTCCTTGTTACGGCCTCTCAAAGCTAAGCAGATAAGTACCAAGGCTTGAGCTGATTGTAAATACGGCTGAGCAGCAAGGTATGCATACAAAGAGTATGCCGCGGTAATGAGGTCGAGACCTAGAGTAGTGTGGCCGATAGAGTCTGCTCCAATCGCGAGGACAGCATACATTGTTGCAATGAGTGGCCTTTGACGGACCGGAAACCCCCTCGGGTCCTGCTGATGTATATACTGAATTGCTGAAGTAATGCTTTCTGCTGAGACAATTGGGAATAACATTCCGACCCCTGAGAAGAATGCTACGACATATTCTTGCCACCCACTAGGTATTGGGGGCATGTGAAGATCTGGAGGTAAGTCCATCTCCTCACAGAACCTCATGCCATGTTGGAAAGAACTTGTGAGTCCCGTGGGAGAGACGTGAAATGTCATGTCTAGCCATTGCGAGAAGACTTGCAGACTTGTCGACCCCAGATATTTCCGTTCGGTGGCGCTCACAGTGTTCATAGCAAAGCCAGGGCTATGACCGTTGTCCATCATGCCAGACTGCATGGCAGATTCGACCATTGGTCTCGAGAACTGATCGAACTGATCATTTTGAGGATCTGATCTATGCACAAGACCACTGATGGCCATTCGAGAGCCCGAGATATTGGTCACATTTTGATGCAGTGGAGTGCTTGGTTGCCAGGCGGGGGTTTGTGAGGTGTTGACGTTCGACTCTAAAGAGCCGGCTGCCGCATTCACGCGGTCGGCGGAAGGCGACGGAACACTTGTGCTAGGTGAGGTCGCGAGGCCTGTACCAGCTCTACGCCGAGCATGGGTGGCAACCTGATCAGGGTTGTTTGGATCTGTGGTGATGCATTCCACTCCTGCTCGAACGCAATTGGTACAAGCTGGCTGGCGCTCATCACAACGCACCTTCCGAGATCGACATTTGTTGCAGGCTCGGGAAAGTCGAACGCGTTTCTGCGGTCGGTTTGTAACATCCGAAGACATGGGGTCGTCGGCAGGCATGCGACGTCCTTTCGGTCGATGAAGAGCAGGACAAGATCCAATATCGCGAGCCGGACGTGTCAAGGCTCCATGTTGTCGGAACAGTCTGTCTGGACGCCACGATTAGTACCCCACCGGGAGGAAGAGAGAGAAGAGCCTCGGAAGATTTTGCCGATAGAAGGAGCGAAAGCGGGGTAGCTTCGAGGAGTCCGATTGGTCAACCGACATGTGCCGACGTTCTTCCTCTATCTTTTTTTCCTGCACAACGCCCATATTCGCAGCTTTCTCCACTCGATAGGTTTCTCGGTCCAGCTCGATTATATCGATTCACCTCGATTCGTTCGGTTCGGTATATCGTGTCGTCTTTCACGGTTGCCAGCCTTTGCTGCTGTCTGAGCCCCATTTACTACTCCGCCTAGCAACGAGGAGCGGCACATGAACTTTTGGGAGCACAGTCGGAGTCAGATGAGGATGTGTCTAGATTGTACCAACAGGACGTAGACACATTGCACAAGCTACTCTGTACCTCGAGTGCTGTGTGATCTGTGTAGCTATACGCAACACACACTTCGATAAGAAGCAGAGTTTACAAATTTGTGTACCCAGTGCCCATTCTCCTCGGTAGACCGAACCGACGGCTCGGTTTGTGGCTTACGCATCAGGTCGAGTGTGATTGGCCTCAAACTCGACAATGTCCCCATGGGGAGTACTCTCCTTCCTCCACCTGGGGACCCCACACCGTCTTGTCGAGCACTTTATCGAGAGAGCTTGTGAGTAGGATCCGAGCGGGCTATAATACTCCGGCCGCGACCCAGGTCTCAACATCCAGAGCAGTACAACCTCTCTTCTCCCCTCTCATCTTCACACCACTCAGACCCTTCCCCCCACTAGCACGGGGCCTTGATATATCATGACATCCGCTATGGACCACGAGAAGGCGACGATAGTAGCAGACCACATGGAAATGCCTGAGAAGGGCTTTTCGGATCAGCAGCAGCCGGCAAACGGTGATCTCCAACTCATCAACACCATCGGCGAAGTCAGAAGAATCCCCATTCCGTCCAGCGATCCTAATGATCCTCTCAACTACTCAAAGTGGAGGAAGCTGGGCATTTTGATCTGCTGCTGCTGGTTCTCGATCTTCTCCCTGGTCCTTGTTGGTGGTCTCGGACCTATTCTCGGAGTATTCATCGGCCTTTACGCGCCTACCGGAAAGACTGTCCAGCAGGTTGTTAATTTGACGACCTACCCCAGTTTGGTCATGGCATTCGGTAAGCTGAACATTATCTCTCAACAAACCATCTCCCTGACAGACATGAATAGGCAGTTTCCTCATTCTTCCTCTATCCATGATGTTTGGCCGACGACCCATCTTCTTGGGTTGTTGCGTCCTCTTACTCGGTTCAACGTTCGGGGCCGGTGCCAGCAACTCGTACAACACGCACATGGCTTGTCGTATCCTTCAGGGCATCGCAGCAGGAGCGACTGAATCTGTGCTGCCTCTGATCATCACCGACATGTCTTTCGTGGATGAACGCGGCTTATACTTTGGCATCTACTGGGGTACTCAAAACCTCATCAACACTGTGTTTGGTATCAGCGCTTCCTATCTGGTCGCTGCCACTTCCTGGAGATATTTCTACTGGGTCTTGGGTATCTTCGCTGCGGGCGGCATGGTCGCTGCCTTCTTCCTGTTGGCTGAGACCAGGTACACCAGATCGCCTGCTTCAATGAACGGTCAGGTCGTCTTTACTGATGAATGGGGCGTCACTCACTTCCTTACTGATGCCGAAGCTCGAGAACGCCTCGGTGACGTGCACCAGTCCGACACTCAAGAGTACCGTCAGAAGACTTACCTTCAACATCTCAACCCCTTGAGTGGTGTTGCACCTCAAGCCATCAAGCTTGGTCTTGGTGCAAACGTCAAGATGCTGCAAGCCTGCAGTTCTCCTGGCGTCATCTATGCTATCTTGGTGTCTTCCATTGCTCTCGGTGTGGGTATCGCCATGTCGCTTGTTTATGCTTCAATCTTGACAACCGAGTTCCATTGGTCAGAAAAGTCAATCGGGCTTGTCAATGTCGGCATCTTCCCTGCAGCGCTTGTGGCAATGTTCTACGCTGGTTATATCGGTGACAAGATGAATCTTTGGCTTGCAAAGCGTCGCAACGGCGTGCACGTTCCTGAGGATACTCTTATCCAACTCATCATGCCATTCTTCATCGGTGCAATTGGCATCATCATCTTCGCCATCACCGCAAACGACCCAAAGAACCACTCCTCATGGGGCATCATCATGGGCTGGACTCTTTACGAGTTTGCCTTTATTGTTGTCCTGATCACCACCACACACTTTGGCTCCGAAGCATTCCCTAAGAACCCGGGACCGGCTTTGGTTGTCGTTATCGGAGTGAAGAACATCGTTTCCTTTGGCGCATCTTTTGGCATAGTACCCATGGTTCATGCTTTCAACTATTTGACTGCGTTCATGATCCTTTTTGGTATTTATGTTGGCATCTTCTTGCTGGGTATTCCCGTTTACTTTTTCAACCACAAGTGGAGAGCATACATGGTCAAGGAGAAATAAGACATGTAGTTTGTATATAGTGGTATATCTACAATATTAAACCGACTTCATCACATACGCGTCTTACAATTTTTGTTCACAGTGGTCATGCTTCGCGGATACTCTGGGGATCGCGCTTGCGTTTCTGCGCGTGCGGCACAGCCTTCTGTGGGGGAAGTCGGCTCATCTGCAGCCGAAGACATGCACCCAATTATTGGACAACTCATCTGCATCAGCCTCGCGTGGCGAAGCCCATTTCCCGGATACGTATTTACTGCAAGTCAGGCGCCAACATGTGAGTGATAAGTCTGCGGTGTGTACGAGGTCGCCTTGCCTCCAAGCTTTTCTCCGTCACATCGCTCGTCACGTTTTCTGTACTCCTGCCCGGACATCTCGGATGCTGGCCGCTTGCCATCGGAGCCCTTTGGACTGAACGCATTGTTGGTATGCGCGCGTTTCCTGCAGTGTTACCCCGCCGCGATCTGGGATCGCCTTCCAGCTGGCCAGGCCATGTCGACCTCCACGACTGAGAGCATCGGGGAGACTTTCAAGAACAAGCTGAACAACGACTGGAGGGTCATACCTCAATGCAACGTGATACCACACGAAACTTGCGACTGCTTAAAACCCTTCATAAAGACTCGTCAACTCGAAGAGTGGTTGGGAGATCCTCGGTCGCCCACTTCGAATGGTGTAAGGCTCTTCGATGAGATAAGCCCCATCAAAACGCTCTTCTATAAATCTGCATCAACTGTACTCCAGGGTAGTATGCTTGTCTTCAGCTGGCTGGTGAAAGAGGGTCATGGCCGACTCATACACATCTTTCATGGTGCCGGATTTGATGATGCCAAACTTCGAAACACTGGAAGTGGATACTCGCTTCGTCGCTACAAAGCTTTGAAAGACGAATTTGCTCAACATAGCAAGGGATACCATGTAGACTTTGAACAACTGGCAAAATCTTTGGAGAGCTCCCGATGGGAGTTCTTCCCGCAGACCCTCGGTTCAAAGCTCGAAAACGAAACGTTTGGCAACAAGCTCTACATACCACTATGTCAACAATGGGCCGTGACTGATCCGGGAGCTACGGCTGTCGTGTACCTCGCTATAATTCAGGAAGAATTTGTTCTGAACACTATCAAACATTATCTAGGTGATCAGGTGGATGGTGGAAGTTATGGGCCAGTAAGCGAATCCCTCTGCCTCACTTTATCCAAACCATCTGATTATATGCAGTGTTATAGATTGGCCATCAAGAGAATTCTCAAATCTCGATGGAACGAGTACAGCCAAGAGAGACGAGCATTTACAGGCATCCGCGACAAGAAAGGCATGCTGCGATGTCTTGGCTCATACAACTTCATGAATGGCCAGGGAACACTATACTACAACATACTACTCGAGTTTGCCGACACGAATCTACATGAATTCTTCAAGGCATACGATCCTCCTCAGCTTACGAGAGAGGTGCACTCACAATGGGCAGAGTTTCGGGGAATTGCAGAAGCCATTGAAACTCTCCATAACTTTGACCACGAAGGAGCAAGATGGTCCGGGTATGTCATTACACCTGTTAGTCTGAACGCTTCTAATCGGGCCAACACAGATGGCACGGTGATATCAAGCCGCGAAATCTCCTGCGCGTTGGCAAGCAGTGGAAGCTCGCCGACTATGGATTTACTGTTTTCCGCGCGGAGTCCCCAGAGGACTCACCAAGAGCTCAGCTGAAGGAATGCACACAGACCTGGGGTATGTTATACATCTGCGAGTATAGGTTCGTTGACTGACAGCTCACAGGGGCACCCGAAACTATCCAACCAGGTAACTTTGTTCTCCAGACTGTCGACACCTGGTCTTTTGGTTGTGTGTTATCGATCGCTGCAACTTGGATGGTCAAAGGCATCAAAGGAGTCCTTGAGTACCAGAGATACAGGTCCGAGGCATGTAAGAAGCTCAGCCACGCACGTCACGCTCCCGATGCCTTTCACGACGGCAACGACGTCCTGCCACATATCAAGAGATGGCATACTCACTTGAGACAGCTTATACGCCCATCTGACCATATCACAAACCGAATCCTGGAAATGGTGGACGATGATCTACTATTGAAGGAGCCCGGTGCCCGTTTGAAATCACGAAACGTGCGTGCGAGACTGGATCAGATTCTCTTAGAAGTCGAAGACTCCCGAACTGAAGCCTCAATAGATGAAGAATTGTCAGAAGCTCTAGCATACGTTGAGGCTCGTTCTGACGATTTGGTGGGCTTGTACGAAAGTCTGACCCACAAGGGAAGCGATGGAACGACTCCCATTGGCCCGGTGCCAGCAATCGCAGAACTACGGCCCATTGGAAATTTATCAGGACCTTCTACATCTGGTTCTAGCATCCAAGGGGCTACAAGACCGCTGGTTCTCGGCAGCTTATCTCATACTCGGGTACTACCAGCCTCCACCTCCCTGACAGGAAGCGCAAGACCTGCAAGATTACCAGAACTTATTGGGTCCAATGTTGCGACGGAGTCATCCAGTGATGGGCAATCAGAAGGTCGAGTGACAGATGGGAACGTAACACCCGACCTTGGGCTGGTGTCTTCACCACCAACCACAAATTATGAGGTCTCACCGCGGCCATCAACCGCTCAAGATCCAGAAGCGGACGTACTCAGGAGATTGTGGAGCCACGTTAGTACAGCAAACATCGAAGCCCTCACAGAGCTTCTCGCGTCAAGAGGCCCCGAATTGGCCAACGAGCGCGATATTCGTGGCCGCACGCTCATCATGGTTGCCGCGAAACACAACCATCTGACTGTAGTATATCAGTTGGTCGAACAGTCAGAGCTATCGATAAAAGACGATGAGCAAAAGACAGTGCTTCACCACCTGATCAAGGGACAACACGGTAAAGGCAGAGGAGAATCTCCGCAATTCTTAGAGACGCTCACGAGGGTTCTGTACCACAAACCCGATTCCCAAACTCATCCCGGCTGGATAGATTGGTCGGATAGTCAGGGCACATGTTTGTTTTTCTGTGCACATACGAATATGCCAGAGGCGGCAGAGAAGTTGCTACATGATGGAGCGTCAGTCGACGGAGTGACAGGGGACCTCGGGGATTCACCACTTGTCGAAGCCATGAGAAGGGGCAACCATCGAGTAGTCTCTGCCTTGTTGAGATACCATCCCACAATGAGGCATCAAGACGTCCTCAAAGGGTACCTACCAAACCTACCAAGTTCCGTCAGAAAGGAGGTCCAGATCAAGTTGGGCGATCTACCTAAGAGGAGAAGACTGAAACTCTTCCCTGGAAAGGTCTAGTGAAGGGTGGGTATAATACTAATTCGTAATGTATCTGAAGTCGCAATCACACTAATATGCTAAACTTGACCGTCTGAGATCTGATCGCCTTCTGACTAGATATATTCGTCAACCTCTGGCATCCATTTGATAAAGCTGTTCATTCAAAGATCTATACATGGCCCTATCTTTGTGGTATAGCGCTTCATGGAAGTCTGTCCCACGTGCTCGATTGCTCTCTTTTTCCTTCCTGCACAGCTCCCAGATCGTGTATGCTCAACGCTTGGCTGGTAGTTGCACCCTAAGGTGAAGCAGGATCAAGGGTAGCTGAAAGGTGCGGTAACTCGTATGCTCCAAAAGAAGTTCTGTTTAAGTGATCCTCTTGCCAATGCTCAAAGGTGCGGCCACGTTCCGAACGAGGACCCAGGCGAAATGTGGTCTGAATCTGATAGCGTATGTAGTCCATCGTTGATGCTCCAAACACAAACTGTTCCAGTGTCAGCTCAATTAAACTTGCAGGCTGGGACACCTTTGCAAATACGCACGTTCATATCCTCGAGCTCCACAGCCTTCTCGGGATACCGCATGAAGAGCCAAACTAGTATCGCAGCGAAAAAGTCGAGTATCGCGAATGATCCTAGCAGCTTCAGGTGTTGATGTTTTTGAGCCGCATCGTCAAGTGTGTTTTGATACTGAGGTACTGCCATGGCAAGCGCACCTGCAAAGCTGAGGTTGATCGCGACCGCCAGAGACATTCCGACTTCACGATACTTTTGCGGGAAAATCTCTGAGGAGTACATGAATGGTATGACCTGGGAACGGAAGTCAGAATCGGTCCCTTGCGCTTCAGAACATGCAGAACTCACGCCTGCTCCAGGACTGTACAAGGCAGTATATACAATGATCAACGTGGCCGAGGAAGCAGTATACCGGTATCCTTTGTCTAGGAAGTACCCGGTTAGGAGAAGAAACGGTAACATCGCAATCAGAGACGTCAAGAGAAGGGCACGGCGTCCGATTCTGTCAATCAGGAAGTAGGCCAATGGCGAGAATACTGCATTACTCGCAGCGAACCTAGGAAGAAAACTTTGTGAGAATGATCTTGTCAGAAAAAAAGCCACCTGACTTACCCAAACGCCATCCAAAGAGTTTTTGTCGGTTTTGATGCGTGGAGCACGGTGGTTGCGAGAAAGGCAAAGATATTGATGCCTGAAAATTGTCTTCAAGTCATCAGTATAAACTAGATGGATTTGGGTCAGGGAGGTGTACTGCGCAATCATCACCACACCAGAGGCTACGACAGCTCGTCGATTACGACCATCGCGAAATAGGCCGAGAATGTTTGAGAAGAACTCAAACACTCTGCTGCATAGCTCATGAAACTTTGAAGCAGGTGGCAGGTCATTCTCTAAATCGCGATCGAGTCGTTCTGAGAGAATATCGGTGGTGACTTCTTTGCCTGCAAACAACAGGGCCTCAACGTGCGATTGCACGTACACCAGAAATATGTCCCCTAATCAAACGTTCATTAGCCGCACGATAGCTGGAGTGAATCTGGTACTCACGCGCGGCTTGCAATGGAGTCGCTCTTGTCTGCAGGAATCCTAGATAAGCCTTTCGATACTGCTTCTTTCGCATGAGCCAACGAGGTGACCTATAGGAATCAGTATCCGCATACAAGAGTAATGGCGTTGTAGAAACACACTCAGGGACTACGTAACAGAGACACAACAGTGGCACAGCCGGGATAAATGCCATGCCGATTTGCAATCGCCAATGTCCATGGAAGATAAGATTGGCTGAGGCACCGAGAAAAATTCCGACTGCCACAAACGTCTGCCATGACACCAGAAGTCTTCCTCGTAGCTTCGGAGGAGCAACCTCACTCTCTATAACTGGTACTCTGGCTAGAATGAGTGAACACATCTTGCTGATGTCCATGTGTGGAGCTTACACGGAGGCCTTTGCACCCATGCCTATTCCTTGTATGAGCCGGCATACAAGTAGCTGATACCTGTGCCATGTGAAATTAGCAGTGCTCCTATATAACGCGATCTAAGCCACCTACCATTCATTACAATAGGCAGACCCGATAGGACCGGCCAAAGAGCAAATAGCGGCAAAGAATAGCGCAGTACGTCTTATCAAATTCAGCGTGTGCGTCAAGTAGATGTCATAGGTACTGACCTTCCGTAAACATAGGTGATTGGATCCGAAACCCATGCGCCAAGGACACTTGCTGCGAAGTATGGTATCGCGTTGACAATACTGCAAGCTATCAGTTCAAAGTTTCGAGTCTCGGGTGCATTCTCCATACCCGAAAAAACGTAGTCCCTTGTCCGGATTACCCGTGGCCTTGTGACTGAAGTAATTCCATTGAGGAGTTCCGGCGGTGTCTCCCTTGTTGGCGATATGCAGAGCTTCGGGCCATTGTACGTTTGCTCCTACGATACTCTCCTGACTCCAGCCTCTTCGTCTCATCAGTTTCCGCTGTTTCGGTCTTGTTATCAATCAGAGATACTCACTGCACTACAGCTCCTATCGCGCAGGTGAAGAGCAACACTCTCAGAGCCTTGGTAAGAGATCTCAATTCACCCGCGTCTTCCGAGTCTAATTCCATCTTTTCCTTGTCAGTCATCGTGTCTGGATGATATTTCTCTAACTCCCGACGACTCATGGCCAGCCGTGCTCCTCGCTCGAATGTCGTGAAGTCAACCACCTCTTTCAGTTTCTTCTTCTCGTGGAAGTCCTCGACGTGTTTGAGGAATGTCGCATCGTCCATTGCCGAGAGGGGATTGATAATGCTGTGACATTGGACTATCAGCCGCGATACAATGTAAAACCCATAGGAATCGATTCTTACAAGCCATATTGTGCATTGCGACTGATTTGCTCGATCGCCCTGGAACCTCTCTAGTCGACGATCAGTAAAGCCTTTCTTAAACAAATGCTTTGCTGGGAAGATACCTGACGGTTACGGGAACTCATCTTCAAAAGCGCGGCCTACGATTCAGCGTAATGAGCAGTCTGAATAGTCGTGTGTTTTCTTACACAAGCTCATCTGACAAGAAAAGATGGAGCCACAGTGTTTACATGTTGAACATCAATCACAAGCACGATGCAGTACTTTTCGGTCGAAATATTGGATCAGTTGGTTCATGCAGCCTTCTGCCTGGTTATGCACAGCCTAGAAATCCAGCCCTCCAGGGTAATCAATCTGCATTGCATCGCCTTGTCCAGATCCGGCGTGGTGCAGCAAAACAATATTTCGTGATTGAGTATGGGGAAGCCAGTGCAGCTAGTTACTTCCACCATTCTACCCACACGACCGGGATTGGTCACAGACCTGGAAAATACTCGAAGCTTTCCTGGTACCTCGAATACAAGGTCTTCCATTTCTTATAAAAGTGTGCATTCCGCAGCATATCACGCTCGAGTCATCATACTGCTGCGACTAATGCCGCAGGCTATGCGGGACCACTCCTCCACGGACCATCTCACACTGTTGGCAATCAGCGCGTGATGCCAGCCATCTTTCTTGGCTTTGCATTTGCATATGAACACGCTACTCAGGCATCATCGCCATGCAAGGCCGTACTGCCCTTTATGTTGATCCCTTCCAATAACGAGTAATGGTCCGAAAGTGTACTGGTACCTCGACATAGTCTGGCATCATAGCAAATCAAAACTGTTACCACCTTCAGGACGAACAATATGTAACTCATGCCTGCCCAACCGAACCCTAATGGGTCTTCTAGAATTACCAGGACGGTCTGAACATGCACTACCGGCAAACTAGATCTTGCTTTCTTCTTTGTTCATACATACTTGAAGCTTCGAGCTCGTGATCCTCGACTCTGTTGTCTTCAATCTGCTCAGCACCTAGGACCCGCGCCCCAGTATTTCGCATCATGGCCTTTAGACGGCCCTCATGGAGGAGGGGGTCTGTTCCGACAAGCCCAGTCATCGCAACACACCAAGCGACATACCCAGCATACAGACTTGAGTGGGACACGCTTCGAGGTTTCTTGCAAGAGATCTACTCTGGTTGGACGAGATGGAACGAAGAAAGAGTGCGACACCATTATCAAGGATCAGTACCCCACCGTTAACTGACACATACTCTACCATGATAGATTGGTGATCAGTGGCAATTTGAAGTGCCGTGGGAGCTCACACAGGTACCGATCCGAAATTCATTTGACTCTGGCCGGGCTTTGATATATGAGTAGGACAAAAGGGATTGGATTGCGAACCGTCGGGCTGCAGATGTCTAGTGATGAACAAGCTCTTGCATGATTCTCGTGTTGGCACTGAGCCGGTTTGAAGGACTGTTCGAGGGTCGGGGTAATCATGGGACTGCGGGCTCGAAGGAATAAGTAGATAAATGCACAGCCATCTTCTATAATTATCCTGTCTGCGCACGAGGCTTTGGCCGCGCTTCGCAGGGGCTCGGCGACAAGCTTGAACATATCTAGTTTTCCCCATGGCTGAGCCTGGATCGCACTGCACATAGCCTGATTATCGCGATCACAGCCCTTGTCGCGGTATGAGTGCACGTAAATATATATGCAGAGAAACTACTCGGACTTGGCTCAAATCCACAATCCAGCGCAAGATTTCAGAAATCATGCAGCAAACTTCGTCAAGCCGATTCTTCCAGTCATGTGCAAATCACACGCAGTATCCGCAGAACCTCATTTCTGAAGCAACCAAAGCTTATCCATGGGAACTTGATGGTTATGATAGCAAGTTTGCGGCTGTCCGCAGCAGACTTTGCTTCGAGAAAGACGAAGGAGTCGACGTGCCTACTCGAGAATTTTATTCCAACCCAGGGCATGGACATGGTATGCTGGAGTAGCTATACATACTCAAAGTACTACTGACTTCTTTGCTAGCTTTGCAAGAATATGATATCAAGAAATCAGCACAGCTGAATACATTCTTCCAGAATGCTTTCGACAAACAAAACCCGACAGCCATAGAGCAGCAACACAACCATCCGAGATGCCGCTTCATGTATGGGTCCGAGCACTTGAGCTTTTCCTAGCCTGACAGCTTTGTGCAGATACATTTATGCTGGAGATTCTCGCGCTAGACTGCGTGTGACTTACGACATGCTCACACAGATCTTGACATATCACCAAGTGATGCCGGGATATCTCGACTTTCTCCATGCTTTTGGAGCACAAGGAAATCCCCGAGGGCAATATTTCGCTGGCTTCTGTCATCAAACCATGCTTGAAGACAATTTACAAGCTCCAAAGATGGTTGCTCGCAGCTGGCGTCAGTATCAAATGTGCTATAATCTCAGAGGAGTGGCTGCGATAAAGGGACGCGATGGCGTGATATCCGAATGGTCCGTCCGGCAAGCTGCAATTCATCATCAATTCGATGTTGTCCACGGCACTGCAACCTGGATTGTCACCAAAGGCAGAAAGGACCTACTCCAAAGATTCGACCAAGTGACGAGCAGATTACCCACACTGTCTTTCGAGACCTCACAAGACTGCTTCCGGACAAGCCTAGATGTACATCGTATGTTTTGCCAATGGTCAGCGGAAGACTGGAGGCAATATGTTGACTGGTTGGAAGACGGTCTCGAGTCGAATGTAAGCTTAGAAGATCACTGGACTGTCGTTCAGATCTAATGAGAAAATTGACAGACCTCGCTGGCTCTTTACGGCTCACAAGCATCCAAGCATTCTCGCCCGAAATACGTGCCCAGAAATTTGCAAGAAATTCAGATATGGAAAGAACTCACAAGTCAGGCAACAATGTTACTGGAGTCCAACGCCGATGTTATGGCTGCCCTCCGAGCATACTATGTCAAACTCCAGGAGAACGAAGACTTTCCTTTGAGAGCAGAATCGCAGAAAAGCATACAGAACTTTGCAACGGATATCGAAAGCAATATCGTCTGGATAAAGATGCAGGTGCGTCGACTCAATCTGCTTGGCGAGATCATCAGTGACAGAAAAAATCTGGTATGTTCGATCAAACACTGCTTGCAGAAACACACATCACTAACCATACAAGGTGGCCCAACACTTCCAGAACCAGATGGCTGAGAGAACTGAGCAACTAAACCATAACCTGGAGAAAGAAGCAGTCGTGATGCGCATAATCACGATTGTAACCCTTGTCTATCTGCCTGCAACATTTGTCTCTGTAAGTCAAACACCCAAGGTGTACAAAAAGAGCAGCTGCTGACGCAGGCAAGTAGACTTTCTTCAGCACAGACATCGTCAAATACCAGAACCAGGACCCGAGCGAATCTGAGGCTGATACGAGTTACTCCCATCTCGCCATGATGAGGTGGTTACAAGTCACACTTCCTCTAACATTCGTGACAATACTCGGTGCCTGGATGGCGTTCAAGACTGCGACCATATCTCAGAAAGGTTCGGAGATGAAGGAAGGTCTTGTTGATCGCAAGGAAAAGGTAATGACGAAATGGAATCTTCGTAGGAAGATGAGAGTCCTGGAGAAGGGAGAGCCTTGATCGTGGATTTAGTCGCTGTAGCGAGAGACGTACAGTTTACATGACCGAAGCCACTTCGTGTTCGGGTCGCGGTCTCGATCATAGGTGCCAGAGTATCCTGCGGTCAGTGACACAGCTCGTCGATTTCCCCCAAGCGAGCATCATATGGCCTCTCGGAATACCGTGCGATGAAGTGGCCTATGTTTTTCAATAGAGAATGGACGTGAGGTTGCAAGGAGAGGTCATGATGTGGTTTCTCCATCGGCTAATATGGACAGCCAAGAACGTTTCCCGCGCCGTCGGCCAACTCAAAAAGAATTTCTTACTCAACGGAGTTTGTCACATACTTTCGTTCACCACCTCCCACGCGCGTGTGGCATGCCGCACCAACTTCAACCTCGTATTTCACCAGCGTGCGAAGCTGACAGTCCAACTCGCGAAGTCTCAAGGACGCTATCAGGTGTGGTTATGACTGTCATTCACGCCGTGTCGCTACCCAGCAGATCCCGTTGAATGCCGGCATCGGATCTTATCGTATCCCAATCATTTGCTGCTTTTTGTGCCCTTATCACTGCAATGTTGCAGTTGGAGACTCTTGCTGGGATCAACACATGCAAGCTTTCGGGAAGAATTGGAAAGCAAGATAACAATGTCGCATGAGCATGTAGTTCATAAGGAGCATGGGTTGCTCTGTCGTAGTACCTTTTCGACAGCCTCTTGATTTCGCCTGACACCAATCTTGCCAAATATGGAGTCCACACACTACAGCGTACCCGAAGACAGGAAATCGCTAGACAGCATCAACAAAGACAATGTCTCCATCACGCAAACTGGTTTCATCACCACGATAGACGCCAAGAAGGAGAGGGCAGTGGTATGGAAGCTGGACCTCCATCTACTACCTCTTCTCGCGATCATGTACCTCTTCAACTCGCTGGACAAGTCGAACATGGGAAATGCCAAAACCGCTGGTCTGGCCACAGACCTCAAACTTCACGGCCATCAATACAACCTCATCTTGTCAATTTTCTACGTGCCGTACGTACTTACTGCGCCTTTCCTCGCCGCTCTGGGAAAGAAGTATGGCCCGAGTAGAGTGTTGCCGTGCATGATGTTTGGCTTCGGTACTTGCACGCTTCTTGTCGTTGCTGTGCAGAACTTCGGCGGACTGATGGCCATCCGTTGGTTCTTGGGCATGTGCGAGAGTGCATTCTTCCCTCTCGTCATCTACTATCAAACCATGTAAGTTCATCTCTTACATCCTCTGGATGTCCCGGACACAAATACTGACGCTGTCCAAGGTTTTACCGTAGAGGTGAACTCGCCCGTAGACTTGCCATTTTCTACGCCGCACAGTCAATCGCCAGTGCCTTCTCTGGTCTCCTCTCTTTTGGCGTCTTTCAGATTCGGGGCGGCGCTCTGGCGCACTGGCGTTATCTGTTCGTCATCGAAGGCTCTGCCACGATCATCGTTTCAGCTATCGCTTTCTGGTACCTGCCTCTCTCCGCTGCCGACGCCCACTTCTTGACCCCTGAAGAAAGAGAGATTGCCGTCCACCGTATCCAAGTGGACAGTTCGGCTGTTGTCAACGAGGAGTTCAAGTTGGGCCGAGCTTTGACAATCTTCAAGCACCCTAGCACATGGGCCTTCTTGGTCATCGAGATTTGCTTGGGTGTGCCGCTGCAGTCGGTCAACCTCTTCCTTCCGCAGATTGTACAGCGATTGGTAAGTCACCATGTCTCTGTCATTCTTGCTCTCAACGCTGACACGTGCCACAGGGCTACGGAACTATCAAGACTAACCTCTACACTGTCGCCCCCAACATCACTGGTGCAGTCATGTTGCTCATCCTGGGCTTCTCCTCCGATCTCACACGCTGGAGATTCCCCTTCATCGCTCTCGGATTCTTCTTCACCTTTTGCGGTTTCGTCATTTACTCGGCAATTGATGTCAGCGCCTCGTTGACCGTCGCTTACTTTGCCACTTTCATGATGACCTGGGGCACCAGTGCGCCTTCGGTGCTGCTGGACGTCTGGTACTGCAACAACATTGCCGACGAAAACAAGAGAGCAGTTCTTACTTCGATTGCGGTGCCGATGGCAAACTTGATGGGTGTTGTGTCGAGTAACATTTTCCTTCAGCAAGAGGCGCCCAAGTACATGACTGCGTTGGCGACCACTGCTGCGTTTGGCGGCACTGGTATTGTGTTGACGCTTCTGCTTGGTTTGTGGATGATCTATGATAACCGCCGTCGCGACAGAGCACAGGGAGTCAATCTGAGGGCTATCGATGTACCAACCGAGAAGTTGGGCGATGGACCTGCTGCTGATGAATTTAGATGGTTCTACTAGGGGAGCCAAATTTGCGCCTTCAATAATAGTCATAATGCGAAGAATAAGAGAAAGCGATGTTTCACAAGAATATATAAGACAAGCTTTTTCCATCACATATACTCACTCTAGGTATGCTGTGATGGTGCACTTTGCTCTCATCATCCCTGCTTTACTCGGTAGGACCAAGCAAGATATCGTACTTCAACTCAAGTTCAGCCTTCTCATCTCCTTGGCGAGGCTCAAACTTCACAACCAGAGAGTCCTTGACCGCAAAAACGGAGTCGTTGTCTAAATACTTGGACTCTGCGTCGAAAATCTGTGTCGTGATCGGTTTGTAACCTTGTCTGATGACCTGTTTCAGTTGACATTAGCATTGCGAGTCAACAACAGATCGAAAGAGAAGATGCTTACAATCAGATGGATATGCGCAGGTCTGAAGGGATGTCTATCCAACTTCTTCAACAGCTCACCCGCAGGTCCATCGTCAGGAACGGGGTAAGGGGTTGGTCGGATGCAGTAAAATCCATAACTTCCATCCTTCCCGGTTCTGAACTTCCCACGAAGGTTGTGTTCTTGTTGTTCGGGATCTTGCTGTTCGTACAATCCATTCGTTGAGGCTTGCCAGATGTCGATCTCGGCTCCATCCACAGGCTTCTTTGTGACAGCATCATACACCACACCATGCATGTAGGCGACCTCTGCATCTTTCGGTGTGTCGAAAGATATACTATCTCCCATGCTTCGCAAAGGAGCATCATGGCGGAAGAACGGACCCAGAATTGCACTTTGGGTGACCGCGTCTTTTGCGTCGGCAGCGGCTTTGAATGTAATCTCATCGACCAAACTTTCGAGGCCAATGACATCGCACAGGAGTTGACCTTCATTGCGACGGTCGGTAGACATTTGGCCAGCGCGATTGATCATGTCTACTCCCGCCATCCATTCGTCTACAGTCAGATCAACCTCGCGGGCAAAATCATGGACGTGTCTGATTAGAGAAGTCATAACTTTGCGGAGACGAGGGTCAGTGGCAGGACCGATTGATGAGATGACATGGTTTGTGAAGTTTGGATCATAGCGGCCGGCGCCATTGAGGGTGTCTTCTGGCTCTAGTGTTTTGTTGGCGTTGTTGGTCCCTGACATAGTTGGATGAAGTTTGCTTCGGATGCCTGTGTCGAGGCTTCTGTTGTTGAGTGTGAGGGTGCTTGTCGAATCCAGTGTCTAGTACCTGTTGTCTGAGAATGCCGATGATATAGTAATTCTCTTGACCTGATTGAGGGGCTCATGAGCCTCTTATACGGAACCCCGTCTCCACTTCCGGTTCTCTTTGGCGGGGCAATGGGTCGAGCGTGTTTCCATCGGATAGCGCTACTAGACTCTCGGAAGCATATCCTTCCGTTGCAAACATCTAGACCACATCCGAGTCGAGATTCGATACTGAGGGGCAACTCTTTCCCGGTCTCCTCTTGACCTCATTGCAAAGTTGTGCGATATACACGACATGTGGTAGACATGGCTTCTAGATAGACGGCGTGATGGCCGGCATCAAGAGCTGCTTGGTAATGCCAACTCTGCTATTGGTTGGGACTTGATCATGCCATACAGGGTCCATCAAGCCCGTGCCTCAAGAAGCCGGGTGATACCCTCAACAAGCTCTGTATTCACCCAATGGTCGTTTACTAACCCGTCAACACGCTTGAGAGCTCATAAGACCTATCGGGATGTTTGTCGCATACCTATCTTGCATCCTTGTGATTTTCTTACATCTAATCCCAGTACATGAGGAACTATAGGCATTTTTGCCTCTTGAGATATCGAATTTGAGAAGGTCAGCGCATACCCTGTTAAATTTTGTTGGTGTTTCCGACGTCGGTTTGATCATAGTTCAGATATTGCCACATCAGACAGATCGTCTTTGTGTTGCACGGAGAATCAGTCGCTTTCCATGCTTGCAATTTCCCGCTGTTCGACAGAATATATCGATGGTCAGTTGAGATGTTGTAGTCAACCTCGGCGTAGATTGGCTGTATCAATATGTCTTGGCACTCGGAAGTTGGTCTGTTCGCCGCGTCCGAGCCCTCCTTACTCGCACGAGTCAACGACAAGTGGGGAAAACAAGCACTTTGTGTTGCACCTTCCGAAGCATCTCGTTGCAACAAACATTGTTCTTTTGCTTCAATTGAACAGAAGCTGTCCAAAGGATTAGCTCTTAGAGCACAAAAGACGCAATGCCTCGACCTATAGTGGCACCCGACAAAAGACGTCGCATCGCGCAGGCTTGCGACAATTGCAAGCGCAGAAAGGAGAGATGTGATGGCAGCCGACCGTGCAGCATCTGCATCCGACGACGAAGGGAATCCGAATGCCAGTTTTCCGAGACGCCTGCTCGATTGCTCCGGGGTCCCCAGAATGATAGAGCCAGCCTCGGAAGTCCTGCAAGTGTCAGTCAGGCGTCTCCTTCGGTCAACGTGTTGGGGAATCGTGGTGCAAGTGATGCACCGCCGCCTCCGCAGCACGACAATGTTGCACGGACGAGTGTTGCGAGTCTGGGTGCTGCTTCCAATCCTTCGCCGATTAGTGTCACATTGTCTGGAAATTTGAGCGATACAGGTCAGGCCGAGATGGCTATTGATCGTATCTTGAACGCAAGTGTCGACGAGCGAGGCGCCAGGGCCAATGTGGAATCCCATTCTCGACCTGAGTCTGTGGCACCGGTACCCAGACTGGCAAGGTTACTTCGCGACACGCACGGCAAGTTCATGTATGTTGGCGACTCCGCCAGTCTTTCTTTCGTACAGAGCGTCAGACGGATGGTTGTATCCGCTATTGGAGACTGTGATTTTACGAATGACCCTCAACGACATCAGATCATCGAAGCAACGCCTCAAACCGCCATGCAACTGCCAGATATGTCACCACTGGACTTGGATTTTGAGGAGTGTAAGCGACTATCTCAACATTATCTCCTCGCTACTAGCGGACTCATCGAGATATTTGATGTGTCGACATATTATCGCTTTCTGGACCGATGGGTAGTTGACAAGGTTCGCGACAATGATCCCAAGTCGCCCATTTTCTATATGGTACTTGCTATTGGCGCGCAAGTTTCATCAGCAGATGGTGATCAAACACTTGCTGAGAAATACTTCAACCGTGGCCGACATATGGCTGTCATGTCTCTTACCGACGCACCAAGTCTTAGGACCATACAGGCCTACCTCTGCATCACCATGTATATGCTAGGAGCATGTCGGAGGAATGCTGCTTTCATGCAATTCGGCATCGCCGTCAGAGCCGCGTTCGCACTGGGCATGCACAAGAGTAGCACCCACGCGCTGTTTGACGAGACTGAGGCCGGAGCAAGACGCAGACTCTGGAAGAGTGTTCGCGTACTGGACATCTTCCTTAGCGCGTCACTTGGTAGACCGCCGGCTACTTCTGATCTGTCAATGGAGACAGACAAGAATGTTACAGAGGAAGTACAACATGTGCCATCCACAGATCCCTTTTCGAACAAGGTGCTTGCTCTTTGCGACATATTCGAGCGCATTGTTATCGACGTCTACATGAAAAAGGCAGTTTCCACACGCCTTGCAGATTCGATCTCGGGTCAGTACAGAGATTGGACAGGCGATTTGCCCGAATCATTACAATTAGCAAACCTCGATTCAAGCGAAGAAGACCCAGAGAAGTTGACCAAGGCTCTGGCTGCTAGCCATATCATCAGTGCCTATCATTGGTCCATCATTCTGCTTACACGACCGTTCCTTACCTTCCAAATCATCAAAGACATGAGTCGAGCTGGTCAAAATCTAGCGGACAACGACCAGGTGGACCAATCATCCATCAAGACGTATGCAGATGCATGCGTAGATTCATCTTTAAGAAGTCTCAACATAGCATCAACACTGATGCAGTACTCTTCGCTCCCTCACCGACTACCCTTTATCATCAACTCCGTCTGCAACGCCTCTCTAGTCCTCGGAGCCGCCACCTTCGCCGACCAAGACAAGTTTCTACCTCTCGAAGACGGCTTGAAACAAGGAATGCAGATTCTCAACCACTTTGCACAGTGGGATCCTCACGCTGCTCGCTATGCTCAAATCATCACTTACCTGCAGGACGCAACGACGAGATATATCCGCCAGCGCAGCGAAAAGTCTCTCGAGTCTCGCCGCACTAATGTCACCAGACTCTTTGGCACAATTGGTCAGCCAGCAGGGGGTGCCGAGGAGACACTGCAAGACCAACCTGCTGGTCTTGCGCCCACTGCCAATGACATCGGAGCTGCCGATTCTCTACCGCCTGTTGACATCGACCCGTCACTATACACCCGACCACCACTGATGACAGATTTGTACTCACTGGTGGCAGCCAACCAAGGAGGTTTGCCTGGCTTGATCGAAGGCGGTTTCTATCCGCAACTGCAGCCTGGATTTGGAGCCATGCCCGATGATCCCGGATACCAGGACGACGCATACTACTTTATGGATCAAGACCTGTCCATGTTTGGCTTCTGTTGAGCAAAGCAAGACTGTTTTCGAGAACCATATCACAGACCTTGGTCTTGGGTTTGACTTGGACCACCACACCTTTTCCCTTTGCGCCCTAGCCAGACGCATACTGCATCCTCAACATCAAATCGGCTGTTGCTGTTGTCGTTGAGCAATACTACATCAACAGGGAGAAAATCCCTCTCACCGCCCAACTCGTCTTCAACACGAAGGGACTGTTCTAGAATCCGTGTCAATGGCGTGGCTTCGATCTAGAGATTCACACAACATCTACCCCCACAAGAATCCATCCACCCTCACCCTTCTAGCCATAAAATCGACAGAACCAAAACAAGCGGCGAATAGTTAGGTATTAGCAAGAGATGCACGAAAAATCAAACACACACATACACACACAAGTCCCAAGTCCAAAAAAGTCAAATTCCAACTCACCGAGACGCGCCAAAGACACAAACAAGACCTATAGCAGACCCCTCTATTTACCTTTCTCCTATGCTCGTCTTCCCTCTTTCTCTTGAACAAACCAATACTTTTGCTCCCTTTCGAAAGCTCTCCAGCCAGAACTCTCTAACCAAATCTCTCCAACCATCACCCTCCAACCAAAACTCCCGAACCAGAACCCTTTAAGCAGACCTCTCTAACTAGAACCCTTTCAACCAAAATGTTCCAACCAGACCTTTAAATTACCATTGCTCTCTGACTAGAACTCTCTAAGCAAGACCTTTTTAACTAGAACCCTTTGACCAAAACTCTCTAACCATAATCCATAACCCTCTAACTAAGACTCTCCAACTAGAATTTTTCCAAACCATAACTCTAAACATCTCTCTTATTCTCTTCACTCCAACAACCACGAAATCACAAAAAGTAAAGCAGCTACTGCTGAATCATCAAATCATCAACACCCATCAAGAAAGATTCGAAAAAGCACATTGAAAGAGCCAACGGAAAAAAGTGAACAAGAATTGGCCTTTTGACGTGTTGATTTGGAAAAATGCATGCAATCAAAAGGGGTATTTACACACATACAAAAAGGTCTTCATAAAAAGCTACGGGTATCTCTGTTCCCTACTGACAAAGTCCTCGTCCCAAACTCAGACATCATGCCCTAGTCCATCGGACCCGACCCATCGAATGATGCACAGGTGTAGATGAATACAAGCCAATATTGCTACCCTGAACAATGCAACAATATCTCTTCCTTTCGACACCCCGTGACAGACGCCCCACAAGAAAAGACAAAACGCAAAAGATGGACCCGAGAAGTGGTGGGTACGGCAGCACAAGACAAAGCAAGAAAAAGGCCCTTTGGCGATCAGTACTGCTGCGCATGCAGTGCAGACAGATCGCCATTCGGGATGCCGAAGAACTCGAACCAGTCGCCGACATTCAACGTGGTCGGTACAATGGGCCCGCCTCCAGTGGAACCACTGTTGTTACTCCATGTGTCATCCATAGTTGCACGTTGCTGATGTTCGCCATTATCTGACATCTGGCCGTATGGATTCTGTAGATGTACAGGTTGTTGTTGCCCAGGATATTGCTGTTGCTGCATGACTGCCGCTGCCGCTGGCTGCTGATAGTGCGGTTGCGATTGGGCCGAGTTCGCATAGGGTTGCTGTGAAGGACCTCCTACTGATCCTCGTAGAGCTGGATCTACCATGGTCGCTTGCTGTACAGGGCTCTCAGTAGGATAGATGCCTGTCGTGTCTGGTGGGAAAAGTTGGTCTGGTTGATAGTTTTGCCATAAGTCCTGAGAGATGTTTGGTGATGTGCGAGTGTGAAGGAAAAGGTCTGGTGGTGTGCCAGGATACGAGTAGGTGTTGAATGGCGTAGTAGGACGGGTGTTGGTTCGAGAAGTACCCATAAAAGCGTCCTGGCGTAGAGAAGGACTCGCATTGTTGCCTGGAAGCCCTGACACTGGCGGAGGTTCTCGAGGGGCATTGACAGGGGATTGTGGTCTCGAGCGCTCATACGACATCTGAGCAGCTGGTGGACCTCCACTGTAGCCAAACTCCATTTCGTCAAACTTGCGCTTCTGTAGATCACTGTTGCTGCGTGACATTGGGTTCTTTGCGGACTGCATGTTCTTGGGTTTCGCGTGTCGCTTGCCTGCAGCTTTTTGAAGACGCTCCTCGAGCACCTTGTTGCCGAGGATAGAATCGAAGAGAGTGTGCACCATCTTGGCTACAAGCCAAACTCGGGATACGTCCTTGAGCGCATTCATGCAAATCGTCGAGCGTTGATGCGTGGTATGAACGATAGACTGGTTGGACGACCGCATTTGGTAAACATGCATGATGAGCGCAGAGAAGAGGGAGTAGACGCTAGTAGCATGGTCAGTACAGGATGCCAAAGTCTGAACTGAACTTCTTACATGAAGGCGGGTGTGAATTGAAGCTCATTGTGGTTAGTCAAGGCCTCAACGATGGAAGTGATCATGCCGGCTGCCTGGTAGGCGATATTTTTTGACGGGTAGGCCATGTCTTCAGGAAAGCCATTCGATCGATTCATCTCTGGTGATGAGCCAGCAGGAGGCATGTGAGCACGATGTAGCAGACAGAGTGTGGTGCTGCACGTGTCAGCGCGTGGGAAGCAAGATAACATGTCAAAAACTTACTAGTAGTTTGAGTGGAGAAGGGCAGACCAGAAATGATGTCGACTCTTCTCCCAGTAAACCTCTTTTGGACAATTCTGTAGCCAGTCGGCGAGGGCCATGTCGCAGTGAGTCAGGTCGATTGCGTTGTTGCGGCCGCGTTTCTGCGAAGCGACAGAATAGTTTTGAGAGAGGACCAAGCCCATGATCTCACACAGTTTGACGTAATTCAAAAAGAAGTGGATATGTATCAGATTCAGGGGATACTCGGGATTTTGGTCGGTTTCGTCCTCGATGAAGTCGTCTTCGGAGATCATCTCGACATCCGAGTCTTCAATGTTGATACCACAAGGGCGACCGAGAGCGACTGCCACTGAGCGATCTCGTGTGAACAGAGTCCACCAGATGCGCTTCCAGAGACGCTTGTCTTGTTGGCTAAGCTGAGATTTTTCGACACTAGACACGAGTCAATGACAGAAGATATGATGACAGCTCCAAAGCTCACCTTCTGTGCATTCCAGCGCCTTGAGCAATCACAACAGCCACTCTACTCCAGTAAAAGACATTCTTGGTTACATCTGAAGCAATGTCAGATTGACACTCATGGGCGACGCTGGGCTTCTCTCGCATCTTACCCTCTGGGCCCTCCCAATACCAGCCCATCAGGATGACGGCCTGGACGATGGTAATGCGGTCATCTTCGTAGTTGGCGTCGAACAATGCTTTGGCTCGTTTGTAAAAGGTCATGGCGGCTGGAGTGGTAGATCCGTTGGCGTCCATGAGTTGTGCATTCGTGCACACGCGTGATCCAGCCAGCAGGATGGCTTGCAACAGAAGTAGTGACGGAGGGTTCTTGGGATCTCGGTATCGCTTCATGAACTTGTTGCGATCGATTACAGGCACGACGGGGGCGATCCAGGTGAAGAAAGCATCGACCAGCTCGTCGCACAGTTGACGTGGGGGGAGCAGGAAAGCGCCTCGCTCGTGCAAAATGCGTAGTTCGAGTTCGTCGAGTTCGTTCATGCGTGCCCGAGCACCACGGATGTTCTCGGGCAGAGGATAGTGCACGACATCCGAGTGGCCGAACTTGTCGTGCACGAGCAGAGACAGATTGGACGACTCGCCCAGATATGCAACGCGGCCAGCTTCTTTGATGGGAGCGCGGGCGAACTTGGGCTTCATGTACTGACTCCAGGTTGCATCGTGGATCTGCTGTTGTTCCTGATATTTCTCCGAGAGGGTGGTTGGAGGCATGCCACTGGGGGAAGAGTAGTCGACGCCGTTGCGAGGAGGCAGTTGCGGCATGGGCATCGGGGGCTGGGGGACGACATCGGGGCGTGCGACAGTGTCGTTGGTTGCGGGCGAGGGCTGAAGGATGCTGCTGCTGTCTTCGCGGTCACTGCCAAAGTCAGCCATGTCTTGAGGAGGCAGGCCATTGGTGTCGCACCTGTTGGAGTCTTTCTGCTTGGACGATGTCTTCTTTCGCTTGGGAGAGGGGATTTTGCACTCGATGTTGAAGGCGACGCAGTTGGTGCAAGGCACACCGAGGCTAGCGGCATCACAGCGCACCTGGAAGACGCGTCAGAAGGGACTTCTCGGGTGGGGACGAGGGACTTGGTGGACCGAACCTTTCGCGCGTGGCATGTCTATTGTCGGTGGTCAGAACTGTCTAGTGGAGCGCATGGACTTGGTCTTACCTCGCAGGCTCTCGAAGCGCGTTGTCTGGCGTGGTCGCGTCAGTCTGGGCCCACTGTCTTGGACAAAAGGATGGCCTACCTCCGGAAACTCGTGGCAGAGGCTCCCTGCTGGCTCATGCCTGTTGGAGAGGCGGCCTGGTGCTGTGCATGCTGTGGTGTCGTGTTCTGCGTCTGTTGCGGCTGCTGGAGTGGTGCGTGTTGCTGCGGAGGCGGTGGAGCAGACATTGCGCCGGCGGAGGGGCGGTCGGCCATGGACATGTCGTTATAGCAGTCTTGCAGCGCTGTGCATGTCCACGCAGCTGGCGTGCCGGGCTCGAGCGTGTCGCGTCGGTCGTGAGGAGATGGATGTAGCAGCAACTTCGAGTCGCATGTGAAAGGAAGGCACCAGAGTGGGAAAGAGCAGAGGGAACAGAAGCCCCAGTCCAACCACGTCCTTCTCGATGCGTCGCACTTGTCGCTGTCTGCGCGTCTTGCTTTACGGCCGTGCAAAGAGCATGCGACTCGACGATTATTGTCTCGGAACTGCTGCTGCTCTTCCTCTTCGCGCCTGCTTGCTTGTCCAAACGCGAAACCGAAACCCTCTTTGCTTTGTGCCGAGGTTCGACTGCTGCTTGCTGCTTGCCCTCAGCACTTCTCCTCCACCTTTTCCAAGCAGATCAGTCGTCCGCCGCGGGCCCTCCCGATCTTAGTTTCCTTCTCCAACCTTGTTCTATACTCGATCCAGAACATCTCCTGTCTGTCGCAGCAGTCAACACGTCATGATTCAATGGTTTCCTGAACTGCTGCACCTTGCCGCAATCACTATACACTGCTGTATTGGAAGTCATGCAGTCTTGCTCAATCGAGCCATCATGACTGCCACGCCGTGTGGCCAAAGCCTTCCACGTTTCATCCTAGGGCACACTTCTTCACACATGCGACACTGCTTATTGTTCTTCTTGTCTTCTGTGTTACCAATCTTGTCCTCTTCATTCTCGCATATCGTACATGAGCCTTGTTTCTGTCATCTGCTGGAAACGCCTGTCTTTTTGCAAACCTGCCCTGCCTGTGAGCCATCCTTCTATTCTCGCTCGCTTTTGCATGCATCCATGTCACTATCTGTCGGATATCACAGCCCCGTCATCCATAATTAGCAACCTGTCTGTCTTTCCGTGCTGCATCTTCCGGCCTTCATGCCTTTCCCTCCTCTGTCTCGGCGGCCTGCGGTGCTTGAACAGCCTGCGCCTTTTGAATGTGCTTGTTCAAGCGGAATGCCTCGAGAATGGTCGACACACTGTCCGATCCGATGAACTCCATGGCGCTCTCGCCTGGCATTGACACTCTGTTCTTGATGACTTCTTCGGCGCTGATCCACACGTACTTCTGATGCTCCTTGTCGTGCAGCTTGATGGCAGGAGGTTCCACGGCAATGACGCTATCCTTGCGCGCGAGTTCCTGACCCGATCCATGCATCTCGACCTCGTGTTCAGCGCGTGCCTTGTCCTCTGCAGTGACCTCGACCACAAAGCTGACCTTGAGCCACGTCTTTTGGCGCTTGCCCCAGCCAGTAGAGAAAGTTGCCGGGGGCAGGATCTCGGAGAGGATGCGCTTCATGCGGAGACCAGTCTCTTCGAAGAGTTCGCGAGCAACAGACTCGCTGATGGACTTGTCGGTAGGGTCAGCCGAGCCGCCAGGCAGCTCCCAATGGCCAGGGTAGCTGTCAGTCTCGGCACGCTGAACTAGAAGGAGGCGGTCTTCGTGAAAGACGGCTGCAGCCACGGCGACATGAGTGAAACCTTGGGGCTGACCAGCGATGAATTCACCAAGGCTGCAGTCGACGAGAGGCATGCCTGGCATGGGGCGTGGCTTGGGTGGGGGATTGATGATGGCTGAAGTAGTGGCGTCCAGACTCTTGAGACGAAACATGGCTGGTGGTGATGTGCAGTTGTGGCTGAGAGTTCGGCAGTCAGGCAGGCGCGATCGATGTAGCTGCCAGTGTGAAAAGTCGGTTGGATTGAAGAAGGAAGGGCGGATCCCTCCAAAGTTATGCAATTGAATGAGATTGAAGTGAGAGCGGCCTTTTAACGAATCATGAGAAAAGAAGGTGAAAGAAAAACGCAACGAGTGGAAGAAAGCTCAGAACAAACGCAACCAACTGCCTGCAGTTTGTGTTGGGTGAAAGAGCGCAAAGTGTTGTCGCACAACAAACCGAAGCGGCGCAAAGATCAGAAGCGAGCAGCCGTGAGTGGGCTGTTGAGTGCTTGTCTTAGGCAGTGGAGTGATGGGCGGGCGTGCGGATTCATGCAGGTCCGCAGGTGCAGGAACGAAGTCGCTGAGCTATGGCTAGCAAGGCTGAAGGAGAGTCACGTTGAGGCAGGGGTACCGAAGTAGCGCAGGTAGAGAAAGGGAGAAGAGATTGTTGAAGGATTGCACAAACAGGTACCTACGAGGGCAAAAGAAAAGAGCATTGGCATACGGCATCATCGCCCCGATGAATAAATTGCTAAGAGAGAGCGATGTGGTCTCGTGCTCTTTGCGGGGATGGAAACGTCGATCCAGGGATAGCCTTTGAGGGCTGAGATGGAAACAAACATCTGGCGGCGACTGTAGAGCATGGGAAGGCGAGAGAGCAGCGGTGATCTTATGAGGAGAGGTTAGGTTCAGCTCCCCAGGCATGTCCAGCTCAGCAAACGACAACAACAGCGGCCAGTGTCAACAGCCGTCTCTCGGGATGTCAGGTCTGGTAGTTCCCCCATGGGTAAAGTCGGGGTGGGTGGGGAGAGGAAGGAGCGATGACGGACATGGCCCAAAAGGGCAAGCCGAGGAATTTAACCCCGCCCTCGCACCTCGCTGTTGTCGCCGAAGACACTCACAAGACGCCTCTGCATGCTCGGCCAACCAATAGCACTGCCAACGTGCTCGCTGTCCTTCAAATACCCTCCCTCGTCCTGCCGAACTCAAAATGTCCTCCTCGACTCCCTCCAAGAAGCGCATCCAAATCTCGTCGTCCTTCACCACCGACTCTGAACACCTTCGCGAGCGAGTACACGACAGCACCACCGGCGAGACAAAGACCATCACTCACGACACGCCCCACGAAACCTCGCACACAACCACTCTCACCACAAACCCCTATACCGTCGAGACCAACGGCGCCGAACAAAAGTCCAAGCAAGGCGACTCCATCACACTCGACATTGATCCCTCGCATTGTCCAGCTACTGTCGGCTACGATACCAGCCAGCTGTGATTCCTGACTCCATCGTTCGAGAAAGAAGAAACAATGTCCAACAAGCCTCTCACCATCGCCATTGGCTGCGACGACGCCGGCTGCGGCTACAAGAACAAGATCAAGGCCGACTTCGAGAACGACCCTCGCGTCGAGAAGGTCATTGATGTCGGCGTCAACAGCAGCGACGACAAGACTGCCTACCCACACCCTGCCGTCGACGCTTCAAAGCTCGTAGCAGAAGGCAAAGCCGACCGCGCACTTTTGATCTGCGGAACTGGCCTCGGTGTCGCCATTTCGGCGAACAAGGTCCCTGGCATCCGTGCCGTCACCGCTCACGACAGCTTCTCTGTCGAGCGAGCAGTCTTGAGCAACAATGCACAGGTCCTGTGTATGGGCGAGAGAGTAGTCGGTGTCGAGGTTGCAAGGAGGCTGGCCAAGGAGTGGCTGGGCTACAAGTTCGACGAGCAGAGTGCGAGTGCGAAGAAGGTTGACGCCATCATGGAGCACGAGAGGAAGAACTACCAAAGTGCGCAACATGTCGAGAACATTGCTCTAGGCAAAGCTGCTTGAACAGATACCGAGTATCCATAGACGATTTGCGGAAACATCATGATTATATAATGCCTACACTGGGTCGCTTCACATGCTCTTGAACATCAACATGAGATTGGACATTTAGGACTGTTTCGCGGCTAAAGATGATCAAGCTTGAAGCCTTGATTGCATAGCCTTGCGTTTGATTGATGTGAGGCTTTCATCCACTAGCCGTCAGTCCTGCGGCCTCATGCACTCGTCGATAGCAACAAGCCTCTACCCAGCGCTTCCGGCTGGACGCCTGGAATGGTTATTGACCTTACCCCAACCCCAAGAATTCATCCTGAGTACGTCGCTTACTTGGCTCATATGCCAGTGCTTCCAACGTCTGCAGCTATCTGGCCATGAGATATATTTATGCGTTGAATGGCTGCAATATGCATACTTCAGAGAATATCGGTCCGGATTGAGATTCGCTTCGTCTACTTGAGCATCTCTTAAGGATATGCTGACAACTTTTAGCACTTGTGATTATTTTCATCTAGAATCGCGTTCTGAGAAGTGTCTCATCCGGAGGTCCCTCGACTAAGCGATGATCTTGCATCTCGAAGATGAATTTCTTTCCACTGCCGGACGTAGCAATCAACGTGATACCCAACAAGCCTCGATCAGCATCGTCAGATATGCAAACGTACAATCTCCAGTAACAAATCTCTTCAAGAAGGACTTCCACTAGTAGTTGCGGTCGTTCGATACCTCTAGAGCAGAACAGACGTCGTTGCTCTTTCCCGGCACATCCCGTTCACCCGCACAGACCAGCCCCAAAGCACAATAAAACTCCTCTGTCCCTCGCCGCTCCTTCTGTTCTCCCCCAAGTTGATGGCCTCCATACCCTTGTAGCACTCCTTATATATGAGTGCCTCATATTCTCGTGAAGCCGATAGGAATGCATACATAAGTGCCCTTTATAATCTCGGCGCTCTGGTTTATCAACAGAGTGACGGGTTCGCTTGCGGCTTACATCTTTTATTCAAACAATCGAGTTTTTATACAGCTTTGAGTCGCCTATTTTTTTTTTGTTTTCCTTCGTCCTTTGCTGTTGCTCTTGTGATTGTTGAGTCGCGGTGGGTGAGAGACGCAGGATCAGTGCATTCGAAATGATCCTACTGTTGCCTTTTCCCCCAGCTCCTTCTGCTTCTTGATCTTTATGGGTTGGATTCGCTCATTACCGCCATTGCTTCGTGCTTGCGTGATATGCAATAGCGACCAAACCCGCGTTGTGGATGCTCTGGATGGCTAAAGGTACACGCGTCCTTCTACACGATACATCGCCTTCAGTAAAACCAAATGAACTTATGGTGTTTTCAATCTACAGTAAATCGTCTACGGAACTGGATTAGCTGGCAGAGGAGCGGACGGTCAAGAGGGCGCACCTCCCACTGGATATTAAGGATTGCCATCTCCCCGGATAAGATCATGGTCCCTGGTCGCCCACCAATGCAACGCTGATTCCTCATACAAGACTTCATATTCCTCGGGAGGAAACACACCCAACGAACCAAACTCAGCAGATTTTGCTGGCCCCTATGCGCGCAGATAAGCTTGGGCTTGGTAAAGTCGTCTCTGGGTCTCGGTTTCAGCATCTCGTATAGCGGCAGCCTCGAGCGGAGTTGTGGGTACGGGTATGTTCTTTGGTCCTGCTGCGGCACGTTTCATCTGTTGTTGCTGGAACCATGCATCATTGCCAAAGGTGTCCATGCCGTCGTAGTAAACGCCATATCCGGGCATCTCGAGGTGCCTCAAGATCATCTGAGGCGATGGCCGTTCCTTCGGATGGAACCTCAAGCACTGGGCCACCGTTCTTCTCAGAATCATCGAGTATTTCTGTCCAGGCAGCGAGAAGGGCCAGTTGATTATCTCTGGTGTCATGGCTTCTTCTTTTCGTCCAGGTTGATAGTCCATGTCGGTGAGTTTCGGATACAACTTCATCATCTGCTCGAGGACGCGCCCAATCTGCCACACGTTCGTCCATGTAGCACGTATTGGAGCAGCAGATGGAAATATCGTCGCATTGGCCGGAAGCCCATGGGATGGTCTCCACATCTCGGGAGCTTTGTAACCACGGGTATATGCAATCCGTTGACGATGGGTCCTGTTTTCGTAATCGTCCTTGTTGGTGAGAACTCCACCGCCGAGATCAGCAATATGGGGACGAGGGTAGATTGGAAACATTGATGTCTGGTCGGGTGCGGCGAGGAGTATGTTTCCTGGCTTCATGTCGCACACGACAATCACGTCTGAGTTCGTGTTGTTCGGACGTAATCGAGCTTGGGTTTCCAACTGGGCGGCTGCCTTCATCAAGCAGATAAGAGTGTGCCAGATGAATGGTTCCGGGATTGCCTTTCGCTCGATGGTGTGGGCTCTGATGAGACCACCAAGATCTCCATAGTCGTAAAGAGACATATACAACCGCCAGTGATCGTGATTAGGTGAGTAAGGATTGTTAAGAAGCTTTCTTGCGTACCCCCAGAGTTGTGAGGCGTAGATTTCATCGTCTGCGTCAGGCTCCGTCATTAAGCCTTGCAGATACGCCTCCCTCAGAAATCTGAGGCGAGCATCCGCGTGCCCGATCTTGTTTGTGGGATCGGCTCCAAAGTCGAGGCCCTTCTCTTCGAGTTGTCGGTAGATGCCTTTGTATATGCCTGTTTCGAGAGTAGAGCCCGCCGACGACCTCTCAAAGGCGTCCTTTATGACAACACGATCGATGGCTCTGAGTGTTGTCCTATCCACCAATATCCACAGAGTCGCGACACCATACCCTCCAACACCAAGCTTGTATCCACCAATCCATATTGTGTTGGGTGGTGGATTCGGCGGAGTATTTTTCGTTTGGAGATTGGACCTGTCCTGTGATACTGTATATATCTGGCCGGGGTTCGGAATTTTCGACATGCTTTCTATACATCGACTGTATCGAGTGAGAGCTTCTGGCAGCACCAACATATCTCGAAGTTGGGTACATTACCTTTGTCTGCATCCGGCAGATTTTTTTGTCCTATATGGCTCGATGCGGATCTGTCACACAGGATGGCCAATGGTGACTTACATTGATGAAGACAAAGAAAGTCAGTCCTTTGACGAGTGATGATACAAAGGTAGAGACCCAAAACGGAAGGTCTTCCTGCTCGAAGTCATGTTGAATTCCTGCGTGCGAGGTAGGGAAGGGTCATGGAGGCTCATTGCGGAGGAGAAAAGAAAAAGAGGATGGGTCGTTCGATGGAACGAGGCAAGAGTGCCGTGCAGGAGGATGTCCAGCAAAAGAAGATCGTGATCACGCCAGGGGTCGAACCTGGAATCTCTTGATTCGTAGTCAAGCGCCTTGCCATTGGGCCACGCAACCGTCAATATGTGAGGTGTTTTTATTCCATCATATATGAATCTTATCTTCCGCTGAGACGGAGGTAACGGCGATAGTGCCAGGCTTGGCAAAGGGTCGCCGCAAAAGATGAAGCCGCAAGAAAAATGTCTCTGACCAAGTCCGACGCATAAACTCGACGGCCAAATATGGCAGCAACACTGGTCAAATCGCTCACTTCAGAGCCTTACACTTTTCTACAACCGCCGACAACATTACATACCTCGTCGCTCGACTTTCTCAAGCAAACCCTCGATCCGATCGCCAAATCTATCGCCGAGACACAGCAACAGCGCTTGCAAGAAGCTCGCAAGAAGAGGAAGCGTGGTCAGAACGATGAAGATGACGAAATTCTGCGTCTGAAAAAGGTCCATGTCGACGGGTTCGCTGTCGAGCAAGTCTGGGAACAAGCAAGGCGCATCATCGACGCTGCCAGGAAAGAGGCTCAGCGCAACTTTGACGAGCTCGCCGAAAAGTATGCCATCGATAACTCTGAGGATGAGAGCGAGGATGAGGATGGCGAAGGCTTGTCAGAAGAGGCCGAGAGTGATATTGGTGAGGAGGGCGTCGACTACGAAATCGAAGGCGAGGACGTGGACGGCGAAGAGGAGGAGGATGATGATGAGGACATGGAGGTTGACGGCGAGGTTGACGACTATGAAGAGTCGGACATCGAGGCCGAAGACGATGTCGAGATGGGCAGTGAAGGCGGGTCTGAAGCAGAGAGCGAGGAGGCGGCCGAATACGTGCCCGATCCGCACGGCCTGAACGACGGCTTCTTCTCCATCGACGACTTCAACAAACAATCAGAGTTCCTCGAGCAAGCAGATGCCCGCGGAGACAACGACTTCGATGACGACGACGAGGAGGGTATCGACTGGGGCTCTAACCCTCTGGGAGCCAGCACCACAATCTCAAAAGCAGCACAGAACGACGACGACGAATCAGACGATGAGGATGGTCCGACATTCGGCAACATCGACTTGAACGCCCCCGAAGGTTTCAGCGACAACGAGGAAGAGGTCGAGGAGGGAGAAATGGACGGCATGGGCTCGCTTTCAAACACGAACGACGTCAAGTACGCCGATTTCTTCGCTCCGCCAGCCAAAAAGGTCCGCAAGAACAAGAAGGGACGTCCCAACCCCCACAACTTCCCTGCCAAACAAGCCTCCCCGAGTGGTGCCGACGAGCCTGCAGAGAATGACGAGGAGATGGAGCGCACCATGGAGAAGGTTCACCGTGATCTGTTCGACGACGTGACCGACGACGAGGAAGACGAGGAAAACCTTGACCCAGCCGATCCTCGTTCGCGCCGTTCAGCACACGAGCGTCGCCAGGCCGCCCTCACAGAAGAGATCCGTCGCTTGGAAGCCGCAAATGTTGCAAAAAGAGACTGGACTCTGTCTGGTGAGGCTCGCGCCGCTGACCGTCCCATCAACTCTCTGCTCGAAGAGGACCTCGAGTTCGAGCGCGTTGGCAAGCCCGTACCAGTCATCACTGCCGAGATCAGTGAGAGCCTGGAAGAGCTCATCAAGCGTCGTATTCTTGCCGAGGACTTCCAAGACATAATCCGTCGCCGTCCTGATGATCTGGCTACTGGCAGCTCAAGTAGGCGCGGGCGTCTCGACTTTGAGCTCGACGACAGCAAGAGCAAAAAGTCTCTCGCCGAAATGTACGAGGAGGAGCACCTGAAAGCTACCGATCCCAACTACGTCGATGCAAAGGATGAGAAGACACAAAAAGAGCAAAACGAGATTGATGCCTTGTGGCGCGATATCAGCAACAAGCTCGACAGTCTCAGCTCCTGGCACTTCAAGCCCAAGGGCCCCGCCACACAGCTTGATATCCGTGTCGACGCCCCTGTCGTACGTCTCGAGGATGCTCGTCCCACTGCTGGTGCCGAAGCCGCTGCTGCCTCTCAACTCGCACCCCAAGAAATCTACAAGGCCGGCGAGGCGGCGGAGAAGGCAGAGGCCGAGATTGCCACCCGTGGCGGTCTGGTTGTCAACCGCGAAGAGATGAGCAGAGAGGACCGCAAGCGCCGCCGCAGACGCGACAAGGAGCGCGAGAAGAAGTCACTGGCCAACATCGACCCCTCCAAGAAGGAGAGCAAGAAGACAAAGGAGAGAAAGGGCATCATCAGCGACCTCAAGAAGGGTGGTGTCAAGGTTATTGGCAACAAGGGACAGATCACAGATGTCTCTGGTGCCGCTGTCAAGGACGCCAAAGCTCCTTCTGCTGGTGGTTCTTACAAGCTGTAAGATGCATTTTTTGTGTATTGTCGATTCTTTGTTCCTGTTTATCATTGCTCAATACCACATTTTTCATTTCTTTTCTTGCAATTTCCTGATCACTCTTCTGCACTAAGTGTCACTTGTGTCTTCGGGCTCTTGATCGAGCGAAAGTCCTACCGACATTCACATACAGGCTAGCTGTATGCTGTGCCTATAGTGAGCGTTCTCTCGATAGCGACTGTATCCCTCATGATGGTTCCTCGCTCAATATGCGGTTGGGGGCGTCATCTCTAGCAATTCTTCCCTACTCCCAGCCTTAGGGGGATCAAGTTTCTTCCTCTGCACCCAAACAACAAAGATGCCTCCTTCGATCTCCCTCATACCAAACCGCAAACCTCCGTCATGGCGCATACGGACGTTCTCGCCCTCGTTCACGAATTCGTCATCCTCGCGCAAGTAGCGGTAACTACCATCGCGAAGTGCGGCGCCCTCTGCTTTTGGGGCTCTGGGGATCGTCCTCATCCTACCCCAGGGACAATGCGTATTGTTGTACAGAAACGCTGCCGCGTTTGCCGTCCTGACGTCCGTGTAGATGCCGTGGAGATCTTGTTCGAAGCCACGGTACTTATCTCCGCTCAGACTCTGCAAAGCGTAGACATACTTTGAAGTCGAAGCTGTCGGAGTGGTTGGGTCTGTTCCTGGAGCAGGGGGTCTGGGTGGCCCCTGATGCTCCCTTAGTCGCCGCTCGAGGTCCTTTTGATATTGCTTCTGGCTCCGTATCTCTATTTGTAGGCGCTGTACCAGCGCGTTCTGCTCGTCAAGTTTGGCGGATAGATTATTTGCGAGTTCAAAGGTGCTCGATACGTTATCGAAGCCACCGAGCTCTTGTATCCAATCGTGTACTTGTTCAAGAAAGTCTAGGTCCTCAGGATCGTTGATCTTGTCCAAGAACGCATGAGCCTCATCGAGGTCACCAAAGACTTCTTGCAGCCAGGTGATGGTCTCCTCGAAAGCCTCGACTCCTCCGAGTTCTTGCATTCCCTCGCATAGCGCTTGAGCTGCTTCGAAACCGTCGAATTCTTCGACCAGGTCGTGTTCTTCTTCGAGCTTGTCCAGGCCTCCTAGCTCTCCGAGTCGTTCCTGCTCTTCCTCGAGTTCATCTATGCCTCCTAGATCCTCGATTCGCTCCTGGATTTGTTTGAGATCGACGTTGTCTCTGGTAAGCTGATCGTTGTCTCTGGTGAGCTGACTGTTGTCTCTGGTGAGCTGATCGTTGTCTCTGGTGAGCTGATCGTTTTTGTTCTCGAGGCGTCTGATCTCATGTTCAAGACCATTCAGTCGATTCTGCTCCGTCTCTCTTGCGTTCTTGAGTTTTTCCATGTCATCTTCGAGCTGATCGTATCGGACTTTCAGAGCTTGAAACTCAATCTCTTTCTGGCCCTCTGGAGCAGGAGAGCTTCTTGAAGGCTCTCCAACATTGGTTCGCTGCCTTTTGGTGCCGCCAGATGTTGCAGCTCCGTCATCTCTGCCCCCTATAAGATTATATCAGCCTGTGCTCGATGTCAGGACACAATAAATATAACGTACGCTTACGCGCAGCTACTGCTCTCGTTCTAGGGGGCATTCCGATGGTTGTTCGACGAGTTTGATGCTGGTGAATACGATGCGTTTAGGTATCTAGAAGAATTGTCTCACAACAAACACAGCCCAAGAAGAATTTACGAGTCTACGCGTAGACGCGCGCGTGCGACGGTCGATAGCTCATTGTCTGACAAAAGCACGTGTAGATTGGGAAGTCTGCTGTGCGAGGAGTGATCCTCGGCAAGGCTTGCCTGTCATATGGACTCTACGTTTCGCATACTCCAGAACTTCAACTGTACATCTCAATGCATGATATCTGGTACAATTCCTACCTCAAGTCTCGCTTATTTGAATGATGAGGAAAAGTTGTCGTAGAGAGACATGTCGTCGTGCTAAATCCCGGGCAAAGGCGGTGAACGTATTACCAGTTCAAACACGTCCATCTTTGACGCTTGGATCCATTTCATCACTCGATAGTCGTGTCGCTTTCAAGGCTCATGCTCTGTATATCCTCGATCAGAACGAGATTGCAGTACCTTTGTGTGGTTTTATGGATCTCCCTTGATGTGAGAGACCGCGATGTCTGCCCTACCGCATGGCGACGGCGATTTTCGAATTATGGAAACGCACAAGTTTTCAGCAATCGATCGTAAATATGGCCGAAGAGAGCTTGAGAATCATGACCTCTTAACGAGCACAACTCTTGACTGCAAAGAGTGTTGTTTCTTGCCATAGCTAACGCGCTATACGATTCAGCACACAGCGAGGGACGACTCTCTACTTGGTCTGTTCTGACCCACGCTATGGCGTCGATCATCAACCACATAAATTAATCCAGTATGGGTAAAACCAGGCCTTCCGCTGCGCACGGAAATTTTCGCGACACTTTTGTCTGCCTCTCGCATTCTTTCACAACCCATACCTTCTCAAGCCTCGACGGACAGGGCGTTTTACTCATCACAGCGCAATGGCTTCAGAAACGCATGCCTCAGAATTCACGGACAGTGCGACAACTATCCAGACAAGGCCATGTTTGACCAAATATCTAACACGATGACAGGCGATGAAGATTACATTATAGCTCTTGAAAAGACTCTCGATTTCAAGAACCAGAGGTTAAAGTCTATGGATGTCAAATTTCAGAAACTAGATCAGGCATATCAATACCAGGTCGCGCTCAACAAGGACCTAACATCGAAACTCAAAGACAAGGCTGCTCAACTGGAACGTGCCAAAGAATATCTAGAAGACCTGCTTGGAAGTGAAGACGAAGACGACAGCACGGCCACCTCGGATGACGAATATCAACAAATGTCACACGAGAAGTTGGTCACCCTCGCAAGATACAATGGCATGAGTTCTCGTCTCGAGATAACCAGAATGAAGGCCTTGCTGAACTTGGAGGCCATGAAAAAAGAATCTGTCACCAGAACGCTGGATCAAGAACGGACCACTTTCCAACTTCTGAAAGAGCACGATGACCGATTGGCACAGAGTGCCGCTGCAGTCCAAAAGCAGATCGACAGCTTGAAGGCTGAGCTTGCCAGAATCAGAACGCTTGGATACCCAAGGAAAATCAAGGAAAATCCGGCCAAGCGGCAAAAGTACGACCAACAGATTGACAAGGCTCAGACAACAATGCACAATCTGATTCTTGTCAATGAGCACTTCAAAGCTGAAGCAAGTCAAGCTCAACTTGACAGCAAAATAGCGCTGGAGATTTCGAGATCTGTACAAGGACCTTGCGACCTCGAGGCCGAAGCCGAGGCCGAACGCCGTTTCGAGAAGATGTCTGTTGGCGACATGCTGGCCATTACGCTTGAATCCCTCCGTGGCACACGCGGAGAGACCTCGTGTGACGATACAGACACTTTCTGGGCCATGGTCACCAATCTACACCACGACTCCCCCTACACGACCGCAGATCGCAAGCTCGTCTATAAGAAACTCACAGAAACAGTTGGCGACACCCGGGATGTCAGAATCAACCTCTGCAACCAGCGTAACTGGCTGGAGTGTAGTCATGATAATGGTGCGCTTGCTATGCGTGCCTACAGGACTTCGAGCAGTAGCAGCAGGAGCACAATGACCTCTTCTAATAAGGAAACCCTGCAAAAGTCTGCTGAGGACAGACAAGCAACCATGACTTCTTCGGGTGTGGTGCAACATGCTGAAGGCAAGGTAACAAACGATGATGCTCATGCTGGAAACTATGGTGCTAAGTCCGATGCAGCTACAGTAAGTGATCCACGGCATGGTTATCCTGGAACCAAATGCTGACCACAATGAGTAGCCTGCACCAAAGCCCCAACCCCAAGTATCTGCCCTCGTGGTGCAAGAATGCCAAATCGATGGCAAGGATCATGCAGACATGCACTTCAGAATGGCCACTCACATAAAGTTTGGTAAGCTCATAGATCTATGGGTCAAGCGCCACGAAATCTTGAGTGATGTGGCCTTCTACCATGAGAAAATCGTGTCCGGTGAGACAATCAAAGTCCGTGTTCATCCCGAAGACACCATCGAAAAAGTAAGTGCCCTGCATAAGAAGCTTTGGTGGTTGAAGAGATGACTTACAACAGCTTTTAGCTCGGGATGGGAGATGATGTCAAACTTGTGGTCGTGCAGAGTCCAGCGATGACCGTGCCTGCACAGTCTACACAACCTGAGCAACCTGAACTGAGTCTTTGAGATTTAAATGCTTGCTGCATCTACGATTTGATTGCTTCCTACCATCGGAGATAACACTGGGTATCTCGAGGCTCGAGGTTACACCAGCTGCACGACGATGCAGATCATAACATCCAAGCTTCTCGCCGGCGCTTACTGAAACTGGTGAGATGATTTTGAACTCGCATGTATTTATCTGCTTCTGCTCCTGCTCCTGCTCTTCCTTTCTTACCAATCCATCATATCGAGCATCCGCAACTGTCACAAGATGGCTCCCATTACAAGAGCGGCGGCGGCAGCAGCAGCAGCAGCTTCAAGCAAGCGTATGTAAAGCCACATGACCACAAAACCCAAACCAGACCACACTAACATCAACCGCAGAAACAACACTTGGCCACAACCCCATTACCCGCGACAGTACGAGACACCTTCTATCTCGATCCCGCCGACAACAGGACTCATCGGAGACTACAGACGATCCACTCATCAACACTCACAACACCTCTACTTGCCCCAACACAGAAATTCCTGATTACATCATCGATTCGGACCTCGATCTACCAGGCGAAATAGTCTTTGAACCAAATTGGGAAGAAGAAGAGCGAACAATCAGGTACTTTGAAGCAAAGATGAGGGATTGGATGGATAGGTACAAGGCCAACCAACAACAAGACAAGATTTCTGGTCTTGATGAGGAGGCTGAGGGGCTCTTGGATGAGTGTGCAGATTACTTCGGAGGCATCGAAGGTTATCGGAAGTGATGTGCACTTGCTCGACTTTGGTGTGGGGTTTCTAGCATCAGTAGGGACACTCTTGATGCTGGTGGTGGTGGACTCGGATATGAGTATAGCTCTTGTCCTCTCTGCTTTTTCTAAAAGCCAGCCCAATACGATTCACTAGCGTCTTTCATCTCGTCATACTGTCTAGAGTGTTCTGATTTACCATTATGCTATTTGCAACTACAAAAGCTAGATTAGTCTGTTAAACCGGAGATACCTCCGGTCACACCAAAGTACCGGGGCTGCCGTGACAACGCGAACATCAAAACCACAGCCAAAACACCTCGACGTCGGTAACTCGCTAAAAACCACAATCTTGATGATCTTTGACAACCTCAATCCCACGAGATTCGTAAAAAAGAGATCTTAAACACCATAAAGTCATGCCCGCAAGCACAAGAGCAAAACCAGCTTCTCTACGCAAAGGTACGATAACAAAGAACCCATCATACAACAAAAAGACGAATATTAAGGCTGACTTTGCATATCTGCAGAACCAAGCAAAGACAGATACGCTTTACCAAGCAACAAACAACGCCGTACGAAACCATCACAGCAAAAGTTTGCTGGTGCGAGTCAACTGTATGGTTTATACGGCACCGCGCTGTCGACAGAGATAAGCATCGTGGCCTCAATCCAACGTCACTTCCCAGCCAAAGAATTTATTTTGTACCGTCGTGTCATCAAAGGTGTTCGGTTGGATGACTGGGTGGTGCAGTTTTACACGCCACCAAGAGTCACAGTCCAGGTTCTTGGTGTTGGCGCACCCAATGCAAAAGGGAAGAACTGGATGGTGCGGATGGTTCCGTTGAGGACTTGTCCTTGTGGTGAGGGCGCACACCGTGTGGATCAGTGTGAGTCGCATCGGGTGGCTTATGGTGCTTCGCGGTCACTGAGTGAACCGTCGACAGGAGAGTCGACGGCTGGCCGTCAAATAAAGCACCACATGTATCCAGATTCTGCGCAAAATGCATAAACCAGCTCGAAATCTCACCTAGATTTGGGAACCCCTTAATGTTTGGAACAAAACATAAAAGAGAGCATGCTGAAACAACTCCAAGATGATGCAGCTGTACACGATAACATCAATCACATCAAGATATAAAGGGGTTTGTTTGTACTGTTGTCAGAACAGCGACATATCTTGTCATATAACGTTGTATCTCATGTGTCTGATATCTGACAACGAAACCTTCTAACTCAGGCCCAGCTCCTTGTAAAAGGCTTCAGTACTCGGCTTTCTGCCAAGGAAGTCTTCGAGTGTTTGCATCTCGTCCTGAGAACCACCGCGTTCCAGCACGGTATGTCTGTAGCGTCTGCCTTCTTTGCCATTCATGGGGTCCTTCTTGAACACAGTGTAGAACATGTCTGCCGAGTAGACCTGAGAAGAGAGGTAGCCGTAGTAGCCAGCATCGTAGCCGCCAATCAAGTGGCCGAAAGTGGCTTGACCGTGTCCCCAGTCGAAACCTTGACCCAGCTCCTCGGGTCCATCGAGAGAGCAGATCTCCTTGCGAAGAGAGTTGTAAAGTTTGCTGACCTCAAGACTCTTGATATCGTCGTGAGTCTTGCCTTCGTGAACAGTCATGTCAAAGATACCAAAGTGGAGTTGGCGGAGGTTGAAGAGGGCGTCGTTGACGTGGCGTGTGCGAATGATGCTGTCGATCAGGTTGTCAGGCATAGTCTCTGGCGGCTGCTTGCCCGACTTGTTAGACTCCGAGAAGGCAGCCTTATAGCTGTCGGAGAGATAGCTGTAGTGGTGAGACAGGCTGCGCAGCTGGGAAGCGGTCCAGCACCAGTTCTCGAGCATTTGGGAGGGAGCCTCGACAAAATCGCGGACGGTAGCTGTGCCGTGGAAGCGCGAGTATGTGGTACGCGAGACGAGATCGTGGATACCATGACCGAGCTCGTGGAAAAGGGTAACGACCTCGTCATGCTTGAGAAGCGAAGGCTTCTTGGGAGTAGGCTTTGAGAAGTTGCAGACAAGAGCGGTGGCAGGGTATCTTCTCTTGCCGTTCTCGTCAATGTGACCGGGCTGAAGGTTGAAGTTGGCAGCGTGACCGTACTTGCCATCACGAGGATGCAGGTCGAGGTAGAGGTAACCGACAAAGCCGCTGCCCTCGCCTTCGTCATCCCAGACGCTAAAGACTTGGACATCAGGGTGCCAGATGATATCGTCACCCTTGCCAGTGGGACTGATCGAGTCGCGGTCCTTGCCGGTCACTTGGACGAACTGGAGACCGAAGAGCTGCTCGAAGATCTCCAGCATGCCACGGATAGTGGTCTCGAGAGGGAAATACTCGGCAATTGCCTCTTGCTCGAGCTGGTACTCGTGCTCAAGCATCAACGTGTCGTAAAAACGGTGATCCCAGAGGTAGTACTTGCCATCGTTCTGCTCGGAGACACCACGATCCTTAAAGTCCTTTTCCTTGAGAGTCTTGAGCTTCTTAATCTCGTCAACACCACCAGGGGAGAGGCGAGTGCGGAGATCGCTGAGGAAGTCATCGACGGTGTTGGGCGTCTTGGCCATCTTGTCCTCGATGCGGAAGGTGGCGTGGTTGGGGTAGCCCAGAATGCGGGCAGCCTCGTCGCGTAGCACGATGGCTTCCTTGAAGAGGGGCACGTTCTCGTTGCACTTGTTCTCGTTCGAGGTAAAGACCTTGCGGCGAACGTCGGGGTTCTTGCAGTACTTCAAGGTGGGGAAGAGGTCGGGGTACTTGAATGTGAGCCACAGCTTGCCAGCGTTGTCACCGTCTCCCTTCTTAAGACCATCGAGGACATCGCTTGGCACGCCTTGCAGCTCTTGCTCGGTGAACCACAAACCGCCCTGCTCTTCGTTCAGGTTCTTCTGGAAGGTGATGCTGAGCTCAGACAGACGCTTCTTGATGGCCTTGAAGCGGTCACGCTTGGGCCCAGCAGGCACATTCAAGCCCATGCGAACGAAACCCTTGTGGTCCTTCTCAAGCAGGCGCTGACTCTCGGGGTCCAGGTCTTTTGAGTTCTTGAGAGCAGCATCAACCAGCTTGAAAATGTCCTCGCGCATGCTGGCCTCAATGCCAAACTCATCCATCTCTTTCTCGGCCTCGATCGAGGCGTCCCTCAGCTTCGAGTCGGTCGAGACGGCAGAGTAGAAGCCAATGATGTGTGACTCGATTGCCATCTTGTTGTCATCCAGAGCCATTGGGAGGAGGACATTGTGGAAGTTGGCCGAGTCGGGGGTGATGTCCTTGACGATCTGGTCTTGGATGCGGCGAGACTGGTCCAGCAGACGTCGCGTGTCTTTGGCGAGAGACTCTGTGGTGGCAGTGAAGAGGGGAGGGGCCTGAGGAGGCTTCTGGTACTTTGCTGAGGCCATGTTCATGGACGTGACGTTGCGGGTAGAGGCAAGGCCAGAGGGCAGCTTGAGCGGGGTGAAGTGAGTCGTCAGAAGACTGAGACGGGAGGCGATGCGTGAGAGAGCCACCGTGACCAGGACGACGGCGAGCGAGAAGAGGAAGAGGGTTTTGTAGCCGAACTGCTTCTTGTCCGTTCTAGTAAGCGCCAGCTTGAATTGAGTGACCGGTCCGTGTCTGGGCAATGAGTTAGGAAAGGTCGCCTGCCCGCACTCGCACTCGCACCTGCCGCTTGCTGCTCCCAAACTCCGCCATATCTCCGACTGACCTTGACAACAATCCAGATACACATCACATTGCGACATGTCAACTATCCGGATGAGGTCTACAATAGAGCAGCAGCATCGAAGAGACCTTGGTATATCATTTGCATATCTCGAAACACATTCCGAGCTCCGACCCATCAATGAACCCCTTGCCGATGCCATGCTATTCCTATGAGACACTTTCTCTGCATCGTGATCTGACGCAACGTAGCACAAGTCTGTGCTGACTACATGCAGATGTTTGCTCCTCCCGACAGGTCACTCTCACACCGCCGTCGAGCCTTCACGGAGTATGCCGACATGAACCATGAACCCAGAGTTCTCTCTCAAAGGCTCCGTCAACACGTCGTCCGAGAGTCTCCATGTTCTGAAATGCTTGCTAAACTCCTCGAGCCACTCCTCGAACACGTCTGGCTGTCGCAGTTGTTGCGCTATCACGCAGACAGTCGGTCGTTCGCCTGTCCTTGATCGGCACACGTCAGCGCATGTCTGCACGAACGGCTTGATCAAGGCATAGTTGTATATGCAGTCGCAGGCAATGACCATGTCGACTCCTTCAGGCGCATTGTTACTCTTGAGAAACGAGTCGACGTCGTCAGTTTCCCAATCCAGAGACAAGACTTGTGTATTCGAGCTTGGTGTAGAAGTCGTCTTCTTCGAGCTCTTCTTGTTCATCCCTCCACTTTGGGCTGGTGCTGTGTTTTGATCGATATTCTCCTTTAAAAGCTTGAGTGCGTAAACCTGGTCCGTGGCGATATATTGCTGCACCAGAGGAGCTAATGTCAGAGGCACTATGCCGGCGATGCCAGACCCCAGCTCAAGCACGCTCGACTGTGCAGATACGATGCCATGTTGTGCGAGTATGTTGGCAGGCGATACCAACCACTCGGCAAACCTCGGAGTGACCTTCCAGACCACAGCACCAGTAGTCCCGCCTCCACGAGCAGAGTTGAGGACGGCAGGAGATTGTTTGATGGAGAGGTCACGAGGTCCGATACTCAGGTCAAGAAGAGGGGCTTGAGAATCGATTATGCCAAGGTTTTGGGAGGGGATGTCTTGGGAGAAAAGTAAAAATGTTTCTGTATAGGACCTACCGTTACCACGCTGAGAAGGAATGGGGCTTGGACTCTAGGCAATCACCTTCCGAGGCGTCCTCAATCTCGGCACCTAGCTGGGTGATGAAGGGGGCGAGGGACATGGGCGACTGGTAGATGTGTACAGACTTTGGTACAAAGAAGACCTGTCAGGCATGCTCCGGATCGAAAGACTCTGAACAGAGCAGCTTGCGAGGAGGGTGTGAAGAGTCGCGCAGATGACATGAGTCGGTGGTGAGAGAAGCTCTGGCCTTTGTGTGGCGCAAGCACGGGAAGCGTCCGGCCGGTGCGTCATGGCGGAAGTGGAGCCAGCCAATTGTGTTTCCTCCGCTGCAACGCGCGCCGTCATCACAAGTCGCTCCTGCCTGCCAGAACCTCATTCCCAGCAAAACGAGGCTCTCTGTCCTTGCCTTTTTCCTTTTCATGTCTTTTGACAGCCTGCCCAACATCTCAAATATGTACAACATGGGCGACATCATGCAACGAACTGACCTCAAGAAGTTGGTCCCCCAACCCAAGCCTTACAAGAAGGGCCCCTACACGGTCGAGGCCAAGGGCTACGAGAAGAAGGACGGCGAAACTATTCCTCGCGTGCACCCGGCGGCGAAGGACGGTCTCATCAGCACTCCATCTCCCGATGTCAAGACCATCTACGATGTTCTACGCACCAGCTCCAAGAAATTCGGCAACGCAAAGGCCCTGGGTTACCGTACCCTGATCAAGGTCCACGACGAGGTCAAGCAGATCAAGAAGGTCGTCGACGGCAAGGAGACCACCGTCGACAAGAAGTGGCAGTACTCTGAGCTCAGCGGCTATACATACATCAGCTTCGATGAGTATGAGCAGCTGTGCCTCAAGGTTGCCTCTGGTTACCGCGCCCTGGGCATGAACAAGGGCGACCGCGTCCACATCTTTGCTTCTACCAGCCCCTGGTGGCTGGCTACTGCTCATGGTAAGCATCTTCCCATACACTTCATAGTCACCATCTTTAACATGATCTATTCCAGCCGCTGCTACACAATCCATGCCCATCGTTACCGCCTACGACACACTCGGTGAGGAGGGTCTCATGCACTCTCTCAAGCAAACCCACGCCAAGCTCATCTTCCTCGACCCTCACCTTCTCACAAAGCTCATCAACCCCTTGAAAGAGACCAAGGACATCAAATATGTCGTCTACAACAGCCAGATGGAAGTCAAGAAGGACGACATTGAGAAGCTCAAGAGCGCCCACCCCCACCTGACCATTCTCAGCTTCGACGAGCTCACCAAGAAGGGTGAGGAGAACATGGTCGAGCCTGTTCCTCCCCAGCCTGAAGATCTCTGCTGCATCATGTACACCTCCGGCTCCACCGGTACCCCCAAGGGTGTCCTCCTCAAGCACAAAAACGTTATTGCCGCTAGTACGTACCGTTTCTATCTCTATTTTTCACATTGGCTAACATCTCGCAGTCGCCGGTGTTGACGTTATTGTCGGTCCTTACCTCGGCCCTGGTGATGGTCTTCTTACCTACCTACCTCTTGCTCACATTCTTGAATTCGTCTTCGAAAGCGCTTGTCTCTACTGGGGTGGTACCATGGGTTACGGAAACCCCAGAACCATCTCCGACGCCTCGGTCCGCAACTGCGCTGGTGATATCCGCGAGTTCAAGCCTTCGATTCTGGTTGGTGTTCCTGCCGTCTGGGAGACTGTCAAGAAGGGTATTGTTACAAAGGTCGACAAGACCGGTGGCATTACCAAGCAGCTCTTCTGGGCTGGTATGGCAGCAAAGAGCACCATGATGAACTACTCTGGTCTGCCCTTCACCAGCGTCGGTACCAGTGTTATGGACTCTGTTATTTTCAAGAAGATCAAGGAGGCTACCGGCGGCAGACTGAGAATTTGTTTGAACGGTGGTGGTCCCGTTGCAAAGGACACTCAGCGCTTCATCTCCATGGCCATCGCTCCTATGATCAGCGGTTACGGTCTTACTGAGACTGCTGCCATGGGTGCTCTTATGGACCCTCTTGCCTGGACCGATGACGCTCTGGGTGGTCTGCCTGCCTCCATTGAGGTCAAGCTCGTCGACTTCCCTGACGCTGGCTACTACTCTACCAACAACCCTCCCCAGGGCGAGATCTGGATTCGTGGCGATGCTGTTACTGACGGTTACCTCGACCTCGAGAAGGAGAACCAAGAGTCATTCGAGGATGGTTGGTTCAAGTCTGGTGACATTGGCGAGTTCGACAAGAACGGCAACCTCAAGATCATCGACCGCAAGAAGAACTTGGTCAAGACTCAGAACGGCGAGTACATTGCTCTCGAGAAGCTCGAGTCCGTTTACCGCGCCAGCCATGTTGTCGCCAACATTTGTGTCTATGCAGACCAGTCCAAGAACAAGCCCATTGCCATCATCGTTCCCGCCGAGCCTGCTCTCAAGTCGTTAGCTTCTGAGAGTGGTTGCAAATCTAGCGAGCTCGAGGAGATGTGTCAGGACAAGAAGCTCAATGAAGCCGTCTTGAAGAACCTGCAAGCCGCCGGCAAGAAGGGTGGTCTCGCTGGCATTGAGATCATCGAGGGTGTCGTACTCGCTCCCGATGAGTGGACCCCTCAAAACCAGCTTGTCACTTCAGCACAGAAGCTCAACCGCAAAAACATTCTTGAGAAGTACAAGAAGGAGGTCGAGCAAGCCTACAGCTCGTAATGATTTCGCAAGATGTGTTGCTTGTACTATGGATTCTGGTTTTGCGTTATGACTTCAATGATGCCGGCGCAGGGTTTACTTCCAGCAACTGGGCGATTTTGATATCTTTTCTGTTTTTATCATGATTAGCACATAATTATACCCGACTCTTTACTTTTGATTCGTTTTCGCATAGCATTTTTGAACCCAGAGCTGTCGCTGAAGCCGGCAAACTGATGCTTGAGATATAAATTAGCGCCTGCCTCCTGTGGCTTGCAGATCGCTGACTCGAACTCGACACAGCCTTGCTCAAGCTTGTCTCCCAGTCCTAACTTATCTTCGTGCATTCAACCTGCGGGTTGCCTTCCCGCTCCTCATGTATTCCCATCAGTCATTAGCTTGTTGAGCATTTGGAAGACTGACCTCTTCACGCTAGGCCCCAGGCTTAGTATGGCTAATTGGCAGGATGGTCTGCCTGCACAAGCTGCAGCTCCTGTTGTAGTCGTACTTTCGCCCGCTGATTTGCAACACTGTTGACATATAGCCGCGTATGCTCCTTCGTCTTTGGTTGACGATATATCAGTCGATTCCACACTACTTTCCAGGATCCGCTCGAAACGGAGTTCTACGCCTTGTTGGTCCTACAGGATGCTCCTGCCCAAGTTCAGCTACAACATCACTCGCGAGTACCCTTACAAATGGTTCACACCTGTCGCTATCATCGGCGGCATCTTGCTGACAGTATTGTTTTCCGTCATCAATTTCTATTCTACGGCTTACAATATGGTATCGATCACGACTGGTGACCCTCACGCAGTCGAAGCCAAGAGATGGACCTCATCATTCGCGCGTGCTTTTACGAGCAAGATTCAACCAGTGTGTGAGGATGCCATCCTGCCGGTCGGATCAACTTTTTCGACCAACCAGTCAATCTTCAACTACCAGTTGCTAAGTGCGCAGACGAGTTATCACAATGAAGTCATTCTTGGATGCTCGGCCTCTGAAGTAATCTTCGACTTCTCAACCGCTTATGACAGGCCCACTGATCAGATCAACGCCTCGGCTTGGGGCCTGGGCGTCACAGTCACTATGGATTGTTATACTGAACATCTCTCTGGTACTGGGCTTACCTTGCAGACGCATTTCAACCCTCTTGAGAGATCTGGCGCGTATGACTCAGGAAGGGGTACTTATGATGTACAATATGTTCTCAACCCTGGTTTACGATGGGCGCAGATACTGATGCTAGCGTTTTGGGAGGAAACTGTCACTGCAATAACGAATCAGACACTGGACACAACGGAGCCTAGCGATTCGTACCCACTTAGCAATTTGACCAGTGGCTACGTAAGCCTGAAAACGCTTCATATCGACGTAACCCATCCTCAGGAAGACTACAAGATGATCATGAAGAACGAAAACTTCTTTAGCGAAGCGTCATGGGTCTTTTTGGATGTCCCCAACCACAAGAGGTATGTAGGCTCTGTCAACACCTCCCAAGACACTCTCGTTCAGAGCGTTACATGGCCATGTATCTGGTCACCAGTTGATCGTCTTGCAAAAGCTGTTTTGTCCACAGTCTATGCCGATCTAGGACAGCTCGGACTGCCCGTGCCTTCGAGTCCGGGAGAGACCACTTATTGGTGGCCCAGTACTCCAAATGGCACTATGATATCAAGTGCTGACACGCTACGTTACTGGACTACCAATATTACTACCATCTTCAACCAGAGTAGTGTCAAGTTGAGCCCGGTCTTTGGCGAGAGTTACCAGCTCATTGTGGCTGACTATGATACTATCCAAAAGAATGCGAACACGTCTCCCCACGATCCCTCTCATGTGAGAAATGGGACCGATCCCCCTACATGGGGTCAACTACAGGCTCCAGACGAGATAACATACACACCTGCAGTCATTGTCGCATCTTACATCTGCCGGCAACCTCAGCTCAAGTCTCACATCAACATCTTCATCTCGATTCTGGTTGCCGATCTCGTCTTCCTGCGAGCAGCCTGGTCACTCTATAATCTTATCGTCGGTTATTATCTCAAGAGCCGTCGTCCAGATGCAAATACGTGCGAGGACCGTTTGGCGCGAAGGAAGGGCACGGAGGAGCAGGATGAAACTGCGACAAGGACAGTAGCAGCAGACTCGCCATTGCTTCGCGACGATCTTGTCAAGTCCAATGGGATTGATGAGCGTACCGTAGAGCTCGACGAGTTCGGACTGGGGGATCCGCCTGCGCGGTACGAGGATCAACAGAGCGGGCAGAACTTGTTGACACAGCGACATGTCTAGACTTTAGAATGAGCGCCTGATGGATGGTTCAGTCGGATGTCGACAAGCATACTACATGTCGCACATGGAGCCCAAAATTCGAGTCCACGCCCAACATAAGTTAGGAATTGCTTGATCACTCTTCAAGCTTCGTATCCGGTCTTGCATTTTTCTGAGCCATGATACATGGCTTTCCTCTTTCCTGATAGACTCGCTGTGGATTTTTGATTCAATCATTTCTAGTTTTCCTCGTTGTTGACGCCGGGGCAAGCACAGCCTTGTCAGCGGGATCCTTCTTGTGGAGTCGAGGTGCAACAACAATCTCCTGCATCCTTTATTCAACTCCTGATTGGTTCACCAACCTCGACATTCATTAAGTGTTAGAGGAGACTTGGTTCGAGTCTTCGAGAACAGCCTTAGACGACATGCTCTTGGATCAACTCTTTCACCCATGGCCGTTAACTTACCGGCAGCGGCATTGGGCACAAGATTCTCAGGGGTGCAAAGTCTCTTGTTTTTCATTCCTGCTCAAAGCGAGGGTTGGACTGAGGTTCTGCCATTGTTGATCGAGTCTTGTGCTGTATGTGCCAGCAAGTCGGATGTTAGTTCACATCTAGTATGCGAGAGGATGCACGATGCACTTAATGCGGCTAACGAGACCATGGTGGCGATGGTATAATTGGAGTTTTGAGAGGACACTGATGAATAGGATCTTTGAGAGCGACGAAAAACAAAACATAGATATACTAGATTTCCGTCAAAGATGGGAAGTGGTGTTTGCAAATGCACGAAAAACTCGATTGTTTCTAGGACGAACCTGCCTTAAGACTGCTTTTTGTTTCGTCGCTTCAAACTTGTCAGAGTGCCCCAAGTATAGAGCTTCGGAGTGACTCTCGCTAAGCTGCTTTCTTTGAATCGAAATTACATTGTCTTTTTGTCTGCGAGAACTATTTGACTTGTGAGAAGCTCGTAGGGTTGAGCTGCCATTTACTTATCCATATTCGTAACCACTCTAAGCACACTGCTTTGCATACATGCTTGACTCTATTTGATGTCTCCAACTGATAAGTCAATCTATTAGTACATCGTATTGCAAAGGTCGCATTGCTTTTTCCTATCATATGCCCGTGACAGTCGTCTTACCAAGTCCATATAAAGCTGGTGCTAGTGCCAGTCATTTTTACTCATAAGTGGTGAATTATGAGAGCTTCAACGGAATGACCTGGTTTCCCTGCTTTATATCCTATTAAAGATGTCTAACATGAACAACGTGATGCAGGAGAGTTTGCGCATATTGCGTGATTGGTTTTCTAAGGCCATGATCTTTCATGCTGGGCAGGACTGAGGGTGAGTAATGGAAGTGGCGGGGCATGTTATCTGCGAGCACCTTAATGATTTGGACTTGTTTTGATTGCGATGCCATCGAGAATAGCAAGAAAGAAATGTGACACTATGGGACGACAAGGTGCCAATCTTACAACCTTTGTCGTGACAGTGAAAGTCGTGGAAGCATGTACAGACCGGGAAAATGATGTCAACTTTCGTGGCCGTCTCCAAGTATAAGCCGTTGCTCGTGCTAATCTCCATGGATATTTTGGAGATGTGTAAAGTTCACACCTGTTATTTGCGTCCGCGCAGATGCTGTTGTCTTTGCTGTATCTGCTTGATGCCGCATGGGAGAACAGGATTCCTGGGCTGTGGAGTGAGTTCATGCTATCATCCTGTACAGGAAGCCAGGATGGATGCTCATTGAATGAGCTCATTGGCTGTGTTTGACATCCTTGACGCACGTAGATACCTTATCTCGAGCAAAGAGAAAGTGTTGAACAATCAATGCGGGTACGGAATCTTGACAAGAATACCAGACGAAAAACAGGTCGCAAAATCAATCTGGAATCGCGTCCAAAAGGTGCGGCGTGTCAGAATATCGCGCGCCAGAGGAGGTTTGGTGAGATGCAATGACACCTGATGACATATAAGAACATCCATGTCAGACGCAGGAGGGAGCTCGGGGAGTCGGGATAATCAAGAACCCCAGGCTGTCAGCCCATGGTTCATGTATGGGGAAAAGCGCTGATAAACTGTCATGCATTGGGTTCAGAGTGCCAATGAAGAATGGGCGTGGGCTGTCCAGGCGATAAGAGTGTGGCATACGAGGGGTTGGTTCTTGTTGAAAGGATCATTGACCAATACCAAACCTGTCTGTCCAACATGAGTCCATGGTGGAGCGATTGTTGGGCAGGTTGCATAATCACTCGTTGCAGAATTGTGCGTTGAACTCTTGTTGCATGACACAAGGTCTTGGGATAGGACATGGATAGCAGCGGCGGGTGGAACAGGCAGCTCGAAAGCAACGGCCATCATTGGCTCGCAACCACTACTGCTTTGGGAAACGACTTAGTTTCATGTAGGCCGGGAGTAGCCGCAAGGACCCTCGATATCCGGGAACAGTGAATTAGACAACACAGGGCTGAATCGCGCACCAACATGACGATAGATTGACACCCAAGAACGAGGCATGTCTTTGCACACGACGCGAAAGACGGAAGAAGCAAGTCGAGGCAGACGTTCAAATGGCGCGCGTGTCGGTAGTCATCAACGGGCATGTGCTGGGAATGGAAAGCATGAGGTGACACGCCTTTGCTCAACTGACGCTAGCCTCCGCACGAGCTGATGCTTGGCAGGTCAGCACCACCAAAATTCGACCAGATCTCAGACACGACTGGCAATCTAAAAGTGAGGCTTGACGCGGAGACAAGGAGATTTGCTTCAAGTTGGATAAACGAAGCAGCAATTGGACTCATGATCGGCTGAATTGGACAGTCGTTCGAAGAAGCAAAGAGAGATGGACGGCGTCTGGAGCATCTAGTCGCGGTAGTTTTACGTGTTTGCAACGATGGACCTCGGGATTAGCGCGCGGGCTTCGGGCACAGCTTTCTAGAATGGTGAACAGATCGGCAAGGCAGGCCGGATGTTTCGCGTGCCATCCAGAAAGCCAAAAGTGCTGGTGGCGAAAATGGCAGTGGCCAGCTGGCGGTGGAATGTGAGTGCCTCAGGGTCTTTCGTGAGGACTGATTGAGCAGAGGTGTTGTTGAACGATCAGACAGTGATGCAGACAATCAATGCAGGTACAGAGTGCAGGAGGGGGTGGTGTTCGTGTTTCTCAAGTCCCGCTGGAGTGGCAAGGTGATGCAATGCAGCGAGTGAATTGGTTGGGGGCATGCCCAACAGTCGCAGGTCGACGGTGAATTCTGGCCAGAGGGGCGAGTAGGTTCCCCCACAGTATTCGCCTCGTCTATCAGGCCATGGCATATTTGTCCCGAGCTCGCGTTAGTTCAAAAACTTGAGCCCGCCAGCACAGTTTCCTTTCTCTCTTTCAGCGCCCTCCACCCACACCCATCCTACCCCTCGACACTCGTTTGTTCGAAGGAGGCTCTCGCATTCTCTGCACTTGTTTCCCATAGCTCGTGCAACATGCCTTCGCACCAGCCCGCCGCCGGCATGATGGCCGTCGACCCTGACTTTGTCAAGCAGGGCTCGCCTATGGCCTCCAAGAACGAGCCCAACCGTAGCAAGTCCTACGACCCCAAGAAGTGAGTCGACGCCAATTCTCTGCGTTCATTGACAAGACACTAATCAACCCCCAGGCCTCACATCACCGACACTCCCTTGACCAAGGCCAACTGGTACAAGCACGTCAACTGGCTCAATGTCTTCCTTATCGGTGGCATTCCCCTCATGGGTCTGATTCAGGCTTGGTGGACTCCTCTCCGTCTCTACACCGCCATCTGGGCCGTTGCCTACTACTTCGCTACTGGTCTCGGTATCACTGCCGGCTACCATCGTCTGTGGGCACACACCTCGTACCAGGCCACTCTTCCCCTCAAGATCTTCCTCGCCGCCGTCGGTGGTGGTGCCGTTGAAGGCTCCATCAGATGGTGGGCCCGTGACCACCGCGCTCACCACCGCTACACCGATACCGACAAGGACCCTTACTCAGTCCGCAAGGGTCTCCTCTACTCTCACCTTGGCTGGATGATCATGAAGCAAAACCCCAAGAGGATTGGCCGTACCGACATCTCCGACCTCAACGACGACCCCGTTGTCGTTTGGCAGCACAAGAACTACCTCAAGGTCGTTTTCGGCATGGGTCTCATCTTCCCTACCCTCGTTGCCGGTCTCGGCTGGGGCGACTACCTCGGTGGCTTCATCTACGCCGGTATCCTCCGTATCTTCTTCGTTCAGCAGGCCACCTTCTGTGTCAACTCTCTTGCTCACTGGCTCGGTGACCAGCCCTTCGACGACCGCAACTCTCCCCGTGACCACGTCATCACCGCCATCGTCACTCTCGGCGAGGGCTACCACAACTTCCACCACGAGTTCCCCTCCGACTACCGTAACGCCATCGAGTGGCACCAGTACGACCCTACTAAGTGGTCCATCTGGACCTGGAAGCAGCTCGGCCTCGCCTACGACCTCAAGCAGTTCCGCTCTAACGAGATTGAGAAGGGTCGCGTCCAGCAGCTCCAGAAGAAGATTGACCGTAAGCGTGCTGAGCTCGACTGGGGAACTCCCCTCGAGTCCCTGCCCGTCATGGAGTGGGACGACTACGTCGAGCAATGCAAGAACGGCCGCGAGTTGATCTCGGTTGCCGGTATCGTCCACGACCTTAATGCTAGCGGCGCAGCCAGCTTTGTCAATGACCACCCTGGTGGCAAGGCCATGATCCGCTCTGGTATCGGCAAGGATGCCACTGCCATGTTCAACGGTGGTGTCTACTTCCACTCCAACGCTGCTCACAACCTGCTCTCTACCATGAGAGTCGGTGTCATCCGTGGCGGTATGGAAGTCGAGATCTGGAAGAAGGCCCAGCAGGAGAACAAGGATGCTCTCATGGCCAAGGACTCGAACGGCCAGCGTGTCGTTCGTGCTGGCTTCCAACCCACCAAGGTCTTTGAGCCTTCTGCCACTGCTGGCGCTGCATGAAGAGATACCCCGTTGAGGCTCGCCGCCTGACAACCTTGTCGTTTTTGTTCTTTCTCGCAATTCAGCGATCATCACACTGTATATTTTGGTAGCAATCGCGTCTTTTTCCCCTCTCATCCATGGCTTCTGGTTTGGGTTCATCACGATCGCTCTAGACGCGTCTTGTTGCACACTTAGATATGACTCTAACTAGCGATCACCTACAATATCCCATCACGGGTTGCCAGTCCTCTTTTGATTGGCAAATAATGTCATTTACGCCTTCATTTTGCTTCCTCTTCTTTCATGCTTGTGACTTCCATTGTGTTTCCCACCAGCAAAACATAATTATGTTCTACTACACCTGACAGCTTTTCATCACTCAACTGTGGACCACGCTCTTGGAGCACCGACCTCGATCTCAAGACGAAGGTAATGACGAACCACAAGTATCGAACATCGCGGCAGTCAGTCTCGACTCGACAACGTTCTGATGGCCCCAAGGCAACGTTTCAACCCCTCCCAAATGTTTGCTCCTTGTCCATGACCCACATTCCGTCAGACAGCAAACATCAAAATGTCACAATGACAGGTTTGCTGACCACGTGCCGGGTTGCCTGAAGTTGATCGCCAATAAATGGCACGAGATCTGGTCTTTCCCCGTAGCCACCTCCACAACCTTATCGGGTGAGCTTTCTTGGGCTTTTTTTTTTTCTTCTTTTTCTTCTTTTTCTTCTTTTTTTTTCCCTTTGTTTCTTCCGCTTTCTAGAGTTGCGCTTACGAAAAGCAAGACCAACAGGAAACCCTCTTTGCACTGTTCCCTTGTTGTTGCATCTGCTTTTGCAAAGACATTAGTCGTTTGGAAAAATCAGAAATGATTGTTTTTCGCAGCTATTGTAATTTCAATCCTTCTTCACCGCCATCTGTCCACATGAGAAAAAGTCTCTAATTTCCAGATTTTTGCGTGCTTTGATTGCAAAACACTGGCGTGGAAGGCTGTTTTGGTAGTAGACTTCCGGCAACATTTTGTCTTGCGGCGGCTCTAGCAACCTCATGGCTTAAGATGGTGGTTGCCATGATTGTGGGTTTGCTGTTGATATGGTTGTCCAAAAATGACTTGTGGGTGCCGTGATATTATGGAGGCATAGATATGTTTGTTGTGTTTGTGTATTGACAGTAGCTGTTTACATTGATGGTCTACGAACACTTCCTCTCTGCGGAAACGATATCTTGTGGTGCTAATGGTATATACAGCACAAAGTCTTTTCACCACAGAGAAAGAGATGTTAACCTAGCAACAGTTCACCCAGTCTACAAAACTACCACACAACTTGATAAGTCTCCTTAAAGACGACCTTCAAACATGGTTCCAAAGAAGTCGTTCACAAACACATTCCCAGGATCAAACTCTCTTCTCTGTCCCAAATACTTGGCCAAAGCATCTTGATCGCAAGCCTCGGCAAACCACCTAATCGCACCATCTCTAGTCTTGTTGACGTGAGAAATGCCCCCATGCTTTCTCGCAACTTCCGAGAATGCAAGACGAAACTCCAGCCACTTTGGGTCAGTAGGATCCTGGTATTCTGGGTCTATAGCCATCATATTGCCATTTCTGGAACGCGACAACAGCATATTGTCATCGTGTTTGAGGAAATAGACCAAACAGGGCAATGCCAGGACGAAATTCTCTTCTGCTTCGAATTTGTTGCAGAGGGATATCCAGGCGTGGGCCATGGACGACCAGTTCTCCTCGGGAAACACTCAGTCGAAGAAGTCGAAGTGGGGTTGGTCTTCTCTGTAAGGTACAGCGCGGTCATTGGGGTCGATGATATAGTTGCTGTGGCTGAGGGCGCGTAGAGGCAAGTCTACCAGAGTGGTGCTTAGCCATTCTTGCTGGTGGGCAGGGAGTTTGAGTTGTCCTGATGCTTTGGCGAGAGGAAGCACGAGATCGGCATAGAGGTTTATGGCTTTGGCTTCGAGATTGTTGGTTAAAGGATGAGGTGACTGTGTGGCAGCATCGACAAACTTTCTTTTTTGGATCATGAACTTGCCGTCGGCTTGGAAGAGCAGACCAAAGGCTTGATCGTAGGAGTCGCGCAGTTTGTTTACGTTGCAAATGACATCTTTGGAAAAGGTGTCGAGGTTGGTCATCTCGTAGCTGAATTCCAAGTGCCTGGTTTTTCAGATGCGGATGGTGACTTCGCAGACCACACCAAAGAGACCATAGTGAGAACGAATGGCAGGAAGGTATTCTGCATTCTGCTTCTCTGAGATCTCCATCACTTCTCCATTAGCCTTGATCAGCTTGACACCAACGACAAAGGAAGCAAACTGGGCACTGTCGGAAAGAGAGCTGTTGTTCGCTTGAGTCCCGCTGATGGCGCCAATCTGAAAGTTGCCGTATTCGAGGATGACTGGAGGTTGGAAACCGCGCGGCTTGAGATACTCGCACAGTTGATGGATGGTGACTCCCGCTTGGACAGTGGCTGTCATGTTCTCTTCGTCGACGCTCAAAATCTGAGCCATGTTCTTCATGGAAATGGTGATGCCGTTGCCGACCATGCATTGAGTGGTCGAGTGCATGGCGCCAATGACTCTGACCTTTTCGTTGTGCTGAGCAGCATCTTTGACGATGGTTTGGACTTCGGAGATGGAACGAGGAGTCTTGAACTTGTTGTCTGGGACCTCGTACTTGATCTCTTCGTTCCAGTTCGTGAGAGTAGGCATGATGGATGATGATAAGTCAAGGATGTGCTTGGATCAAAACGTTTTCGTTATGCTGGTAGATTGATGGAGAATGGTGCTGGTGTTTGACGAGTACAATGACAGTATCGGGGTGATGAGGTCGCTTAAGTAGCGTTCCAGCATGTCGAGGCCTTTCGCATGCTTGTGAGCTCGCTTTCTTACTCCTTCTGGCTGATTGACGGCAACTGCTCGTCAATTTCTTTCTCTTACCTGCACCTACCATCCACTGCTCTCCGAGCTCCTGCTCTGCCAAGGCATGGTTTTCGTATAAGGCTTCTCCCTCATATGATTCTCTACACCCTAAGATAGTAAATGATTCTTGCGTGGCATTTCAGCTCCTGTGATGATCCGAATTATTGCAGAGCTAAGCCCCTGCATGAAATAACCTTGCTCGACATCCCAGTCGTCTGCTCAGTCTTGCACACGAGCTTCAGCTTGGTATCTTCGGCGTATATCACAGCGGCTTGCGACATCGACTCCGCCACATACAGAGTTTGCTTCTGACTACTGCTTTCGAGACTGGTCGGTGGTACGCATAGTAAAGACTGCTAGAGATGGCTGAAACATGCAGTCTACAATGCATGCACTGCTTACAGCTATCTTGATAGACACAACATCTGCATGTGCCCAGACTTTTCAGCTACGATCAATAGAAGATATTCGTCTACGATAAGTTGACTTGACAGAGCGGTCGAATGTGCTTCAAAGCTTTGCATATTTACGAGCTTACCGCATGGGTCGGAAAGAGTCAAGACAGGCGTGTCGCACACGACCACTGTCAGCATCCTGTTGAGCTCGAGCTGAGATTTAGCCTGCAAGCGTAAGAAATCGTTGCGAAAGCTGGACGAAAAAGTTGATTTCTTTCACATGCTGGGGCGGTTTTTGTGAGACGTGAAGGTCAGCTTGCGCGGAACAGATTGGAGCTGAGGTCGAAGCGACACACCCACAAAAAGAGACGCTAAACTTGCAAAAAGCAAGCTGCTACGCTGGGTCGAACAACGGACCTTAGGATAATTGCAGAGACTGCAATCCCACGCTCTACCACTGAGCTACAGCAGCTTGTTGAGAACAATTCTCAAAAATGATCAATATGTTCTAAAATCATTCAGCTTGGGCTTGAACGCTGTATGAGTCGATTCCCACCACGTCGCAAGCACACAATCCAGTGTGATCATGACAGCCACGGTTTGACTATTCGAGTCATACATGAGACGTCCTGCATCAATCTGCGATGCTCTAACGAGTCGCTGGAAGGAGCACGAGGTATTGGCTCACATCCGCTCACGTACAGAAAAAAATAACGTCGCCAAAATTTGTTTGACATGTTCTCTTTCCATCGAAGACAGCATTGCGCCAGCTAGCTCATCCAGCCTTGTGAACAAGCAGAATGAACTCAAACCCTAAACACAACACGAAACAGCAAAGCAACAGCGTACCCAACAAGTCCAATCAAAGTCCTCCTCTCTTCATTCTCCAAAATTTCGGCTGGGAATCGCTCCTCCTCATAGAACGTCGTCATGACTTGTCTGCTCAACTCTCCTCCCGTTTTGGCAGTATTCATCAGACTCACACTCTGCAACAGATTCACAAACCAAAGGTTCCAAGGTAAGGCAGGGGCACCAGCATCTCTACTCTCCTTGTTTCTCCTCACGTATGTTCGAGCAAGGCTAGAGATGGTAACAGGACCACCATTAGCATCATCGAGCATGGCGCGAAAGAGACGAGGTTGGAAATTGTAATTGTCGCCTTCGCGGAAATCGAGGCGGGTGAAGGAGGCATCGTGTTCAATGACATTGTGCTGGCGCATGAGGACCAAGTCAAAAGTGCCATTTTTGCGCAACAGAGGACGCAAAGGGTTCGTTATGGCGGACGCCAATGCCTTCTCCATGTGCAATGCTGTCATCAGAGCTTCTTCAACTTGAGGTAAGGTGATGTTTTTCCCATCGCGAGGACTGTGGTCTGGTTAGTGTTTTTTGGATGCACACAAGGTCGCGAGTGAGACACACAGGTATCCTTGATTTGCCAGAGCGTTCAAGCCTGGACAGGGACCTCGGTCGGTGATGTTACCTCTGGCGTAGTGGTGGTCGCCACCTTTGGAGTTGGTGAGTGCATTGTTGTTTCTTGCTGAGACATTGCTGCTCAGAAGACCTTTAACGAGGTCTGTCAAGCCAAGATACATTTTTCGAACTCGAATACGGAAGACGCGCTCAGCACAGAAAAAAGATTGTTATATCAGGAAAAGAAAACAGGAGAGGTCTTTTGTTGAAGCGGATACTTGAACACAATAACATAATCCGGTGCCATGTATACAATATTCATCCATCCTCTTTTGTTAGTGCTGGCATTTTGGCGGTACATTGGAGCTTCGAGTATCACTCTCAGCTCGACTCTGTTTTCGTAGAGAAATAATCCCGCGCATGCTCGCATGTGATCACGAAGCCTGTCAGATTGACAGTATAGCGAAGGATTCGTGGTGGAACGCTAGTGCTGACATGCAGCCTGATTGACTGCATATAGCAGATTTTGGCCACGCAATAACAACCAGAACTTCGTTCATCTCTTCAGGGGTTTCTTGAGGAACGTCTGTATACCTCTAGTGACGAGAATGTCTGTGAGATTGCACGATGGCGCGTACCTGATCCTGGTCCTGCAGCAATTGATTTGAGCTGTGTAAGAGGACCGACGTATATTGGCTGCGACGCAAGAGAATGTACTCACAGGTCGTGTAAGGCCACCCTTCGTAGGATCAGGAACGCATGTGAAAGGTGCCATAACGTATCCCTTACCAAAAAGGACATTGGTCGTCTTCCAGCACAGCCTACCCTTGACCGCCACAAATTATTCCAGGCACTCTTTGCTTCGTAGAAATACTCAAAGACCTCCAGTATCTCAATCATCGACTTCCGAAACCGTACCAAACTCTTCAACATGGATCCACCAAACTTTCGACCAGGCTTTTTCGACAGACTCCTTGTTGGCTTCTTCCATTTTGTGAATTTGTTCGTCCCGTGGCACAAACTACCCAGTGTCTTTGGTGCACTCAATCTCGATGCTCTGCGTGTCGAGTTGCGACAATACAATCTTCATGATGGGTATGCGTCTGCCACTGCCCAAGGCAACACAGATGATACTCCATTGGACGACAAACGCTTCCTTTCTGCAAGAAACTCGGACGGCAAGGACAACTCACTCACCATGCCCAAGATGGGTTGCTCAGGAATGCGCTTCGGTCGCAACTTCGCTAGGAAGTATTGTGAGAAGCCGACTGAGCAGGAGCTTTGGACGCCAAACCCAAGACTGGTTAGCGAGGCATTCATGTCGAGAAAGCCGGGAGAGTTTAAGCCAGCTACTACACTAAACTTGCTTGCTGCCGCTTGGATCCAATTCCAGGTCCACGATTGGGTATTCCACGAGAGTGTATGTCGCTCTGCACGCTTCTCCAGCCGGAGGATTGCTAACCAGTGTTCTTAGAGCGAAGAAACATACGATGTACCTCTCCTTCCCAACGACGACTGGCACGATCAGCAGATGAAGATCTATCGTACCAAGTCCGACGAAGTGCTGGATGCATCTGACAACAAGTGTCCTGGCTACAAGAACACCTCAACCGCCTGGTAAGCATGATCCTTCTCGTCGTCGCACCCTTTCTGACCTAGCTGTAAAGGTGGGACGGCTCTCAAATCTATGGCTCAAGCGAGGCCAAGACCAAAGAATTGAGAGATCAACACGAAGACGGTAAATTGCTCCTCGAGATAAGAGGCAAAGAAGAAACCTTTCTTCCTCACGACACCGAAGGCAATCCCAAGACAGGCTTTTCGGACAATTGGTGGACTGGCATGGAATTGCTGCATACTCTGTTCGCCTTGGAGCACAACGCCATTTGTGACAAGATTCGTGCGGCTCATCCTGATTGGAACGGGTAATATCCTTGAGATTCCTGCTCACAGGAATTGATGCTGACAAGACATAGTGACAAGATTTTTGACAAGGCTCGTCTTGTCAACTGTGCTCTTATGGCTAAGATCCACACAGTGTACGTGACCAGTAATTGAGACATCGCTGAGATACGACTGACCGAGGTGACTCTAGTGAATGGACACCTGCTATTCTGGCTCACCCAACACTTGAGATCAGTATGAATGCAAATTGGTAAGTCGATTTTCGACCCGGTTGATTCTGCTACTGACATTTCTCAAGGTGGGGTATCGCGGGAGAGACCTTGAACAAGATTGTAGGTCGTATCTCAAAGACCAGCGAGGCCATCAGTGGAATCCCGGGCTCGACGGTTGATCACCAAGGTGTTCCATACTCTCTCACAGAAGAGTTTGTCTCTGTATACAGGATGCACTCTCTCATCCCAGGTAAGTCCAACACTACGATTTGGGTCAGCTTGTATACTAACTTTCGCAAAGACAACGTTGCATTCTTCGACGTCGAAGATGGCAAGCACAAAGCCACGATCCCAGTAGCCGATATCACCTTCAAAGATGCAGTCAAGCCTCTTCAATCTGGTGGGGTATCTTTTGGTGATGCCTTCTACTCGTTCTGCATCAACTATCCTGGTGCCATTACCAACAACAACTATGCCAACTTGATGAGAAATCTTCCGACTCCGGATGGTCAAGTTCGTGATATGGCCACAGTCGATATCCTCCGTGATCGTGAACGAGGAGTGCCCCGATACTGCCAATTCAGAAGACTTCTTCGCATGTCCGTTCCCAAGACATTCGAGGAGCTGACTGGCGGTGACAAGGAGCTCGCAGCGAGACTCAGCGAAGTCTATAGCGGCGACATCGAGACCGTAGACGCACTCGTCGGCTCTCACAGCGAGCCAGTCATCAAAGGTTTTGGCTTCAGCGAAACGGCATTCCGAATTTTCATCCTCATGGCCAGCCGAAGACTCAAGAGTGACCGATTCATCGCCAGACAGTGGAACACCGATATGTACACCAAGGAAGGTTTCGACTGGGTCCAAAATACTGGCATGAAGGATGTGCTGAAAAGACATTTCCCGGAGCTGGCTGCAGTCATACCAAAGAAGACTAATGTGTTTGCACCCTGGGTGAAGTTGCCGAGGTCGAAAGCTTACACTAGGGCTGAAACGAATGCTCCCAAGGCATGATCGGAGTGTGAGCTCAGTAGTGGAACATAGCATTAGGGTGCTTTGTTCTTCATAGGTTCCCAGATAGATATCAAACTGATTTATGTAGCGCCAAAGAATCGATGGCTGTTCATTCTCTCCCAGTCCGGATCATGAGCAGCGATCACTTCTACTCCTTGAATTTCGAGCTCCTTGATGCGCTTGATGGTGGTAGCTGCTGCTTCGCGGTCGGTGTGGATACAGCAGACATGTCCTTCGGTATCGTGCCATGTTCCGATGTCCTTCTCTCCAGTCAGGAGTCTGCGGTCATGGAAAGCATCGCCTGCAAGATAAGCAAATTGGTTCTCTCCTGTCCTGGTTAACAAATTTATGTGACCGGGTAGATGTCCTGGCGAGTCTACTATTAACAGGCTCCCGTCGCCGAACAGGTCGTATGTTTTGGTCATGTTCTTGTATGGCTGCCATGTTTGTGTTGTGTCCAGACCTTTCATCCTTGATGGCTGCTGCCATGACCCTTCCTTTGCATTTTCATTTGGATCAGGAAGTTCAACGCTTCGATCTTCTGGCAGTAGATTATGCTCAAAGAACGAATGACCGCCGCGAGATTTTCTTGTTGTGCCATTAAGAAGAGCAAAAGTCTCATGTCCAACGATAAAAGTTGAGGTTGGGAAGTCGCTTGGTTCTCCGACATGGTCCCAATGAACCTCGAAGCTGTTCAGCACATCTCCCTCCGCTCACATATATGTTTAGGATTGCTCACATGCGAGTAGATGATATAATCAATATCGCTTGGTGACAACCCTCCTTCGGCCAGACTACTGACGACATCTGGCTCGGTCGTCATGGGCTGTCTTGTTGTTATATGGTGTTGAATAGGTGTAGGATATCTCTTCGTATTCTTTCTCAGTCCCAAGTCAAACACAATTCGGGTTGGATGGCCCGTCGCAGCATCTTGATGTTGGATCAGAAATGCAAGCGACGGCACAGTCTTACGCGCCGTATCGGATGCCAGAGACACAAATTGATATTCAGGTAATGTAAAGTGTCCTGCTGATAGTGCGTGTACGGTCACCGTCGAGGCTTCCATACCTTTTGGTTTCATTGAGGTCGAAAAGGGACAGTTTTGAATTTGCAAAGAAGATATCAAGGACGCGATGTGCAGCTCTGATTTAACAATTCTTTCACAATGACGCAGACAATCGACCTACTGGAAGGGTCAGAATAGAAATACGCAAGATGGTTGGTAGACTGTCGTATTGGTGGTGAGGGGAAGATGAGGGGTAGTTTGCTGCTCGGCAGAGTGGAAGCGCTCCGACAACTGGATGATCTCACGAATGTTCGAGGAGTTTACCTCACATGGCTGGTTTTCACAACTTGCTGAAAAGATATCATCGGTACCCACTAGACCTTCCTTGACGAAAACATGGCAGCAGATTCAAGCAGGAAGATCAAAACCTTCGGGTTCGTCGGACTTGGCTTGATGGGCAAACCAATGTCTATTAATCTGGCCTCGAAGCTTGAAGACGACCAACACTTGTTCGTGTTCGATCTGGTCGAGTCTGCTGTACTGGAAGTATGCGCGTCCGCGCCAGACCGTGTGTCGGCTTGTCAGTCAGCGCAAGATGTCGCCAACAAGGCCGTAAGTTTCATCTTCCGGTCGTTCCTACCTACTTTCGGACGCTCATAAGAACCAGGATTTTATCATCACCATGCTTCCTGAAGGTAAGCATGTCCGGACTGTGTACACCGATGGACCTCAGAACATCTGCTCGGCACGATTGGACGGCAAGACTTTGATAGACTGCTCCACCATCGATGCAGCCACAACTCTGAAAATCAAAGATCATCTCGAGCAAAACTTTCCTCGAACAAGTTTCTATGATGCACCCGTCAGCGGAGGAGTTTTGGGAGCCATCAAAGCTACGATCGCCTTCTTTCTGGGCTGCCACGAAAGAGACCCAAATATCTCGACATTGAAAGCAATACTTGGGACAATGGGCAAAGAGATCATCCCATGTGGAGGACCCTCGTTGGGTATAGTGTCCAAGCTCTGTAACAACTACCTTTCAGGCACAATCACAATCGCGTGCTCTGAGGCTTTCGACATGGGCATACGCGCTGGTGTCGATCCCAAAGTTCTGTACCAAGTATTTAGCGCGGGTACGGGTCAGAACACGATATCTGATAAATGGTGTCCTGTGCCTGGCATTGTTCCAGAGGCCCCTTCTTCCAAAGGCTACAAAGGAGGATTCAAGATACAGTTGATGCTCAAGGACTACAGCCTTGCGACCGGCATGGCTGAGAGTCTGGGATCGAAGCCAGTGCTTGGGAAAGCAGGTCTCGAGGCGTGGAAGGAGGCCAGCGCAGATTCGAGGTTCTACGATCTGGACTCGAGGGTGGTGTATCAATACGTCAAGGCCAGAGGGGATGCCGAGTAGGCTGCTGCGCTTCTCGACTCGCCACCATGAATCTCTCTGCTCGTGTTCTCCAGATTGACTCACTAGGCAGACAGCAGTGAATGAATCATGTTCGTAATATGTATCCAATACGTTAGGCAGTTGCGTTCGTTCTGGAGAGAAAGAGTCGGCTTGGCACGCCACGTGCGGGCGAGCCTCGGGCGCGTCATTGTCGCGAAGCATCGCGTACTCGTCCGCCCCCAAGGCAAGCGCAGTTGTATTCGTGCATAAAACTAGTCCGCGTCGCCACTTTGGTTGCAAAAACAGATGCCCGAACATGCCTGCGTGAGTTGTGTCCTTTGTGATGGCCGGATAAGTATGCTGACACCAAAGATAGACCAGGTGACCAATGGAAGGACAACAAGTTCACCAACCCGTACGAAGAGCAAAAGAACCACATCAATGAATACACGGCGCAAGAGATAGCCACCTTGCAGAGCCGTCTGGACAAGCAGCTCGGCCCCGAATACATCTCAACCCGACCAGGTAATGGAGGAGGCAAAGTGCACTATCTTGCTGCCGAAAAGGTCATCAATCTTGCCAACGAGGTCTTCGGCTTCAACGGATGGAGCAGTGCTATCAAAGATGTTCAGATCGACTTTGTGGGTCTTGTTCGCAGCCCTTTGTTATGATACGGCGCTGACTCCTGCAGTGCGACGAGAGTCCAACAACAGGAAAGATCAACTTGGGCCTGTCGACCATTGTGCGCGTCTCTCTGAGGGACGGTACCTTCCACGAGGTATGCTAGCTGCTTGCTGAGCTTATACACGCTAGAGCTGACACGGTACAGGATGTTGGCTATGGACACATCGAAAACTGCAAGGGCAAAGCAGCTGCCTTCGAGAAAGCAAAGAAAGAAGCCGTGACCGATGCCTTGAAACGTGCACTGCGCAACTTCGGAAACGTCTTGGGCAATTGCCTGTACGACAAGGACTATCTTCAGAGAGTGACAAAGGTCAGGGTTGCGCCAACTAAATGGGATGCCGACAATCTACACCGTCACCCAGACTTTGCTCCCATCAAGAAAGAAGCTCTTGCAGGCCCATCGACCTCCACAACCATCGCTGCACCGCCACCAGCACGCATGCCTAGCGCTCAATCAAACACATCGGAGTTTGAGGACGAGTTTGGAGGAAATCTGTTTGACGAGGTGGACTTCAGCCATCCTGACGAGGTACATTTGGACAACTCTATCACAGACGTCTCTGTCGAGACGCCGGTCCGACCTCCTGCCAACTCTGTCTCAGCACAAGCCATGAATCGTCAACACCCCAACAGGGTAGCATCCATGCCCAACGTCCGTCAATTCTCTGCTGGCCCCCAGAATGGTCAGCAGAATGGCCAGCAACCGCGGCCCCAAGCACCATCCCAGACTTTCAAGAACTCAAACAACATGAACAACCAGCCACCGAATCGTATGATGCCTCCTCCCCAACAAGCCAACAATCAGAATGGCTTTCGCTCAAATCCTTCCTCTGCCGCCGAATCAACAACTACCAACGGTAGACAGAGTACCCCTCCAGAGTCGGTAATCACACCTTCGCAAGTACCGGCGCATGTACCGTCAGGCTTTGTTTCAGGAGCTGCAGCCTCTGCTTTGGTCCAACCGCCCGAGGCAGGCGCCATGCCTCCGATCAAGCTATTCGATCCACATCACGAGAGTCCCTCCATCAGACGAACACAAGGAGTCGATGCCCGCAAGTCGGCACCAATCAAGCGTTCCGAGGTTGGCGCTCCGACTGTACCAATACCCAATCCCAAACCCATGATGAACGGGGGAGCACCCGCTAACAGGTCAAACTTCGTCAATCCTGCCATGGACGCTGGTCGACGTATCGGCATGCCAGGCGGAATGCAGCAGAGTCCGTTGGCAAATAGAAGTGCCTACAAGCCTCCTGCAATGAAGAGGCCTCTGCCAGCAGAAAACGCTGCTAGCAGAACACCTCTCGCCGACATGAGCAACGTCCAGCAAACTGATGGGGCTAGTGATTCCAAGAAGCCAAAGCTGGATGCTGTACAGGAGGCACAATCAGCCAGTGGAGAAATGCAAGCTGCGGCTTGATGAAATCGAGTACGATGAAGGCATGGAGCGAGGCGTTTGATCGGTTTGAGCACTCTGGAATGAGAGTAGGGTTTTGGGCGCATATTGCGGAGTATTGCGGGTTTTCGGAACCTGGTGTTTGCTGGTATGGGACAGTGATGACATCCTTGGCTTTGGTAGCAATAGGAAGAAGACTTTTTGAAGCATGGAAAAAGAAGCTTCAGGAGCGAGCATGGCGAATATTGAAATCTTCCATGCTGCTTTCACCACCAGCATCTGTTCTCTTGATCTTGATTTGACGTCTTTCTTGTACATTGCCACTGCCAGAAGTAGCGGGTTGAGTGGCTTCAAGCACCAGAGGGCCCTCAGAAACCAGCTTCTCAATGACCTTGACCTTGCCCTCAGCACGCTTGAGTCGATCATCAAAGTCAGAGACCGAGTCCTCGTTGTTCTCAGTAGACAGACTCTCAGCCTCTGTCAGAGCAAACAGCGTCTGCAAATGCTTTTGAAGTCTGGCACCTCCAGATAAGTTGGGCAAGTTGAATTCGCTTTCCTCGACAGCAACAGAATTTTGATCAGAAATCCTCGCTTCCCAGATGGCGTTTCTACCGGCCAGAGTGGCCATTGCGGCAAACTTCTCGAAACCTTTTTCGAGACCGAAGAGGCGGCCTTCGATGCGGCCGGCGCGGGAACCATCTGCTACGCCGAGATTGTAGCCTTCGGTGTAGTATTCTTCTTCGAGGTTGAAGAGGGAGTCAAAGTCATCGGGTTGTTGGTTTGCCATGTTTGTTGATATCTTTGTGCTAGGAACTGATCGAATTATTTGCGTTGTGAGAGTATATTGCGTTTCTTCGTGGTCTCGAAATTTATGTGATGATTTAAGGCTGTATCAAAAAGATTCGGTATGAATGTAGGGCTGAACAGCGGCGGCGAAGGTGGGATGGCGGGTGCAGCCGAGCAGTTGAGTCACTTTTGAGACCCCTCCAGAGCTGAAACTTGACCGTCAAGCTGCACGCGCCATTCTTTGTTTGTGACGATTGAACAGCAGCACTTGTTCTACACAACTACGCGGACATCGAATTGCAGTCAGCACGAACACGCCGACGCACTATTATGAGCGAGCGCAAAGAGATTCTCCCCGAGGAGGGCAAGAAGAACATCCTCATTACTTCTGCCCTACCCTACGTCAACAACGTCCCTCATTTGGGCAACATCATTGGTAGTGTCTTGTCTGCCGATGTCTTCTCCAGGTCAGTCCCGGTCTAGCGACGTTTGCGCAAAACATGGCTGACGGTGTGGTCGCAGATACTGCAAGGCACGCGGCCTTCCCACCCTCTTCGTCTGCGGTACCGACGAGTACGGAACTGCCACCGAGACCAAGGCCATCGAGGAGAACTGCACACCGGAAGAGCTTTGCAACAAGTACCACAAGCTTCACGCCGAAGTCTACGAATGGTTCAACATTGGCTTTGACATTTTCGGCCGCACTCCCACCACCCAGCAAACAGACATTGCCCAGGACATCTTCACAAAACTCTACAAGAACGGTTTCTTGGAAGAAAAGACGACCGTCCAGCCCTACTGCGAAACACACAACTCCTTCTTGGCCGACCGCTTTGTTGAGGGAGAGTGCCCGCTTTGCGCCTACGAGGATGCTAGAGGAGACCAGTGCGACAAGTGTGGTCATTTGCTGGACCCTCTGGAGTTGAAGAAGCCCCGCTGCAAGCTCGATGGCGCTACCCCCGTCGCAAGAGAGACAAAACACATTTACCTGCTGCTGGACAAGCTGCAGACACAGGTCGAGGAGTGGTCAGCAAAGTCGAGCAAGGAGGGTGCATGGTCGTCCAACGGTATTCACATCACAAACTCTTGGTTGCAGGAGGGTCTCAAGCCCAGAGGTATCACTCGTGACTTGAAGTGGGGCACCAAGGTCCCTCTGGATGGCTACGACGAGAAGGTGCTGTACGTCTGGTTCGATGCCTGCATTGGTTACGTCTCCATCACCGCAAACTACACAGATCAGTGGCAGAAGTGGTGGCACAACCCCGAGAACGTCAGTCTGTACCAGTTCATGGGCAAGGACAACGTTCCCTTCCACACCGTTGTTTTCCCCTCATCTCAACTCGGTACTGGCGACAAGTGGACCATGTTGAATCATCTCTCCACCACCGAGTACCTCAACTACGAGCAGGGCAAGTTCAGCAAGAGCAGAGGTATTGGTGTCTTTGGAAACAACGCGAAGGAGACTGGTATTCCTTCAGATGTCTGGCGTTACTACCTCCTGTCTAGACGTCCCGAGACTGGTGACACTGAATTCGAATGGACCGGCTTCATCAACTCCAACAACAACGAACTTCTCAAAAACCTCGGCAACTTTGTCAACCGCATCGTCAAGTACGTCAACTCTCCTGTCTTCGAGGGCGTCGTGCCAGACTACACCAAGTACAACGACCCGGAAGGCGTCATTGCCGGCCACAAGAAGGAAGTCAACGAAGCACTCAAGGAGTACCTGGCTACCATGGACGCCGTCAAGATCCGTCAAGGTCTGCAAGCCGCCATGCACATCTCCTACCTCGGAAACAAGTTCCTGCAAGACAACAAGCTGGATAACGCACTCGCAAAGGACGAGCCCGAACGCTGTGCCGCCGTCGCCGGTCTCGCTCTCAACCACGTGCACCTACTCGCCTCAATTATCGCCCCCTACATGCCCTCCACCACCACCGCCATCCTCGACCAACTCAACACCTCGTTGCTTATCATCCCCGACGACTGGCAAGGCGACAGCATCGCCCCCAACCACAAGCTCGGCGCCGCAGCCCACCTGTTCCAACAAATCAAGCCCGAAAAGGAAAAGGAGTGGCGCGAAATGTTTGGCGGCGACGAAGCCAAAAAGGCAAAGGCGGAAAAGGAAGCCAAGGCCGCGGCCAGAAAGGCAGACAAGGAGAAGAAAAAGGCAAAGAAGGAGGCTGAGAGGGCCAAGGCCAAGCTCGCGCAGGATGCTGGCAAGTCGGTTGAGGCTGCTGAGAAGGATGGCGCTGAGGATCCCAAGGCTGGTGATGCTATTGAGGAGGTCACAGAGGGTGTCAAGCAGGCTGCTTTGCAGACCAGTTAGATGGAATGCATGATCAGGAAGATTTTGGTATCCAGTGTTTGGTATATATCCATGAACGATTCGTCAAATGACAAGATGTTATAGATTTTACATCATCTTCTCATGTGTATTGTGCAGTGTATTCCCCTGGAAGTTGGACAGTAGGAAGGGTGAGATATCGTCATCAGGGGTGTATTCATCTCTTGCGACTTCTGCATATGGCAGTGAATCAGATACCTAGATCTTCCATAATACTTGCAGCAAAAGAAGTATAAATGGACGTCAACTATTCAATGTTGACGACTAGACTGGGTCAGGGTAGTACTCTCTGTGACCGACTTAGAAAATAACGGCATATCATCGGGCTGAACTCGGAACTCAAAGACCACTACTGTTGGTGGAATGTTGGTTCGTGTTGATCCAATGCCACTTTGAACCATTTGCTTACCCTGCCTACTGCCTGCTTCTACTTGCTGGAGAAGATGGTAACGTATGTATCCTGCAAGTCTAGGGCTGGGCTGGTGGTCGGAGATGAGTTCTCTCTCGAAAGCAGACTGAATGCTAAGATCCATAAATCGAGCATCGAGACTGATTTCTGTCATGGCAAAACACGGTAAGGTCACCTAGTAGGGATATGTCTGGGTCAGAGTGAGCATCTTTATCCTTTTGCTCTCTCATATGCAATTCCAATTGTTGCTTGACAATTTTGTCACTCTGGCTCATGCCTCTACTTTGCTTGACTTGCTTTGCATATCTGCATTACATCACTCATTTCCATACCAACTCGCAGGGATTTCTCCATCGTAGAGCTCGAAGTACAGATTTTCAATCGAGTGTGTTCACTGTTGTGAAGTGGAGCGGCCATCCATTCTTGACCTTCGACGAACTCTCACTCTGATCACTCGCCCTCAACTTTGCAGGCCTTGCTTTATCTACTTCTTCTTCTCCCTCCTCAACGTTCATCTTTGCTCTGCTCCTTCCACCCTACCTCACATTGATCCTCCTTCTTCAGTCATCCTTTCTCCTTCCACAACTTCTCCTTGCTCATCGACCATCTTCAACATCAAGGCTGGTTCGCAGTCTTTGTCTGCGCGTTGCGTCTGTTCAGCCACGGCGCTTGACCTCAGTTGAACAAGACCTTTTCTCTTCTGTGTCGGCGCATTTTGAACTCTCACCTGATTCACGTCTTCCATCACCAAACGAGATCGAGTCTTACATCACACTCGACTTTAGTCTGTCATTCACCAACAACAACAACAACGTTCTCACCACCGAGACCTCTGCAATGGAACCCGAACCCTCCACCAGCATCCCAGAGCACGAAAACAACGGTGGCCGCACAGTCGTTCCCGAACAAGCATCAGTGATTCCACCCGAGCTGCTGCCCGACATGACCACTCCCGAAGGTGGCCGCAAAGTCCCTGTTACCGAGTCTGGAGCTGCCAACAGTTCCTGGGTCACCCAGGCTTTGTTTGTAAGTTCCACAGCTAGTCAAGAACCACTCGTCCGGGTCCAGGAGCCACGCGGCCAGGAGACAATTGATGCAAGCGATGGCCTCTCACAATGTGAATCGTGGATCCAGAGCGTTTCGGAAGACGATCCTGACGAGCCATGGATTCCCGTACCGTAAGTGATTCGTACATACAGACATCATCAATTCCACTAACACCATGGTAGTACCCTGTTTAAGAAGGGAATGGTCAAAATCGAAATCAAGGGTACAGGAAAGGCATTCTTCGTTGACAAGGAGCAGCTATGTCGCCACTCTGATTACTTCAAGACTGGTTTGAACAGTCAGTGCATGGAGGCCAAGACGAACAAGTTTCTGCTGGAGGAGCGTATCGACCTGTTCAAGATTTTCGTCTACTGGCTTGAGTCGGGCAACTTGGACTTCCTAAAGCTTGGAGAGTGGATCAGGTCCTCGGTCGACGACGTCTCGACTGCATTCGTGGAAATCTACTGCTTCGCCAATCGCAGAGGCGTTCCAGTATTGGGCGACCAAATTCTGGAAAGGTTCGATAAGCACATCAGACCCCAAGGAGTTCCCGTCCGCCTACACGTCAATATCATCAGCAAAGCCTGGAAGGAGCTTCCTGAGGCCTGTGGACTCTGTCGCTATCTCCTAGCAATCGAGCGCGACGCCAACAGATGCAATCTACCCAGACGTTCAGGCGTCGAGTACGACTGGCTGCCCAGAGATTTCATCGTTGGCATCATGAAGCTCACCGAGGACGATTCAGAGTGGTTCCTCACAGCAAGGGTTCAGAAGCAGCCCGTAGATATCCAAAAGCTCTACACACAGGTCAAGTCTAACGGCGGCTCGATTGCCAAAGTTCGCAACTGGGGCACCATCTGCACTGCGATGGGCATCAAAGCCCCTGCCGGCTGCGACCAATCCAGGCTACAGAGCCACTTGAGAGCTTTGTACAGAAGATGGATGTGTCCCTGGGACACGACAATCACTTCGGAAGAAGTGAAGAACGCTGAACAAGCATGCCCACGACCCTTTGTCAAGGAGTTCTTCCACGATGCTGTAGTCGTGGAGAGGACCAAGCTGAAGCCCGTTCCCAACAAGTCATACAACAGCAACGATCGTTACTCGGACTCCGACTACTGAAGATGCAGAAGAGGAACAGAAGGGCGCGAGACGACATGGAGGAAAGAAAAGAAACAGAGCCTTGACACATATGTACAATAGATTCAGAATCGAGATGGAAGGAAGCACGAAGTCAAGGCATAGCTCGTGAAGATACAGAATTATTGAAGACCAAAGTCGAAAGTTGAATGAAAGTCTTTGTGCTCGGTCGCGGAAGCTTGCAGATCAGGGTCGGCAAGCAGTCCGGGGAAGCCGCGTGTTCGCTTTGTCAAGGGTGCAGTGACAACGACTGACTGAGACTCCTTTTCGAGACTTGATCAGTCCGAGACTTGTGGCTCTCTGACAGTCTTACAGGGAATCTTCGACTTCCTGGACCCCGCGTGCACGACTATTCTTTGCTGTACTGGACACATCTCAAGACTCGAGCCTCACTCTTGGCATCCTTATCCGACGACGACATTGATTATCCACCCACTGGCATGAGGTAGCAGAAGCACATAATGCACTTCTTCCCAAACCATCCTCACCGGAGGAGTCAACCCACATGGACCGCATCGCTGGCATGCGGCCTCCTATACTGTTCCTCATGGGTAGCCAGCGCCGTCGCCGACAAGACGGCCGCTGACTATTTTGTCTCGTCACTGCCTGGAGCTCCTGAGCCCCTACTCAAGATGCATGCTGGGTAAGAAACTCGCCCCAAGACCACCAAAGCTTCATGCTGACCCTATCCCAAGCCATGTCGAAATCACACCCGAACACCACGGCAACCTCTTCTTCTGGCACTACCAGAACCGTCACATCGCGAACAAGCAGCGCACAGTGTTATGGCTCAATGGAGGCCCTGGATGTAGTTCCATGGATGGTGCCATGATGGAGATTGGTCCTTACAGAGTCAAGTCCGACGGCACTCTGTCATACAACAACGGCTCGTGGGCCGAGTTTGCGAACCTGCTCTTTGTCGACCAGCCTGTGGGAACTGGCTTCAGTTACGTCGACACGGATAGTTACCTTCACGAGCTGGATGATGCTTCCAAGCAGATGGTGCAGTTCTTGGAAAAGTTCTACACCATCTTCCCCGAGTACGCCAAGGACGATGTGAGTACAGGTCTACTTGTTGTATACAACTGCTAACACCGACTAGCTCTACATTGCTGGTGAATCGTATGCCGGACAGTACATTCCTTACTTGGCCGAAGCCATCCTCAAGCGCAATGCCGAGACCAACGGCAAGAAGTGGAACCTCGCCGGTCTGCTTATTGGCAACGGATGGATCTCGACAGTCGACCAATCCCTCTCATACCTTCCCTTTGCAAAGAAAAACGGTCTGATCAAGGACGGCACCGACAGCTCCAAGCGGGTCGAAGCCCAGCAAACAAAATGTATAGAAGACCTCGACAAGGGTGGAAAAGACCATGTCGATGTACCATCCTGCGAGAACATTCTGCAAGAGATATTGCGAGTCAGCAACGAGGAGAAGGGTAAATGTGTCAACATGTATGATGTACGCTTGGACGACGCATATCCCAGCTGTGGCATGAACTGGCCCCCAGACCTTACTTCAGTCAAGCCCTACCTTCGCCGCAAGGATGTCACTGATGCTTTGCACATCAACCCTGGAAAGACCAGTGGCTGGACCGAGTGTAACGGACAGGTCGGCCAGGCTTTCAGGGCCAGGGCGTCTAAACCTTCTTACGAGATTCTTCCTGCCCTGCTCGAACAGGTCCCAATCCTGCTCTTCTCTGGTGACAAGGATCTGATCTGCAATCACATCGGCACCGAGGAGCTCATCAACAGGATGGAGTGGAATGGTGGCAAGGGTTTCGAGACGTCACCTGGTGTTTGGGCTCCTCGCCGTGACTGGACGTTCGAGGACGAACCTGCCGGTATCTGGCAAGAGGCTCGCAACCTTACCTACGTTGTCTTTTACAACGCCTCGCACATGGTTCCATTCGACTATCCTCGCCGCAGCAGAGATATGCTTGATCGCTTCATGAAGGTGGACATTGACAGTGTCGGAGGCACACCCACCGACAGTCGAATTGACGGTGAAAAAGGCCCCCTCACCAGCGTCGGAGGCCACCCCAACAGCACTGCAGCCGAGGAAGCCGAAAAAGAGGCTCTGCAACAAGCGACATGGAAGGCATACTACAAGTCTGGCGAGGTTGCGCTCGTCGTGGTCGTCATTGCCGTGGCAGCATGGGGATACTTTATCTGGCGCCAACGAAGAAGTGCAGCTGGCTACCGCGGACTCTCGCTCAACCCGGATATGGATGGCATGGGACTCAACTCTGAGAACAGAAGGAAACAGGCGAGAAGAGATTTGGAAGCGGCGGATTTTGACGAGGCTGAGTTGGATGAGTTGACTAGTCCTCATAACCATGAGAGGGAGCGATTTGACGTTGGTGAGGACAGCGATGATGATGAGGATGATAAGCCGTCTTCTCATCCTCAGCGCGGTACATAGATGGATTAGTGTCCAGTCAAAAGCATCCTCAAATTACAACACTCAGTGAGCACAAGTCCAAGAGGTGATCTTCTGAGAGTAGGGATAACGTCAGTTGAAAGCAATGCAGCATCGCTTACCACATGAACGAGCACAAGAGACAAAGCATTGCAAGGTGATTGAGCAAGAAAATTCATCATTTGTTTCTTTCTGATCTTGCTATGTGTTATATAAAAGGGGTAACATCAAATCGTTCTGTCAGATACCGTCGTAGGAAATGTAGCATCAATGGACCAGCCTCGGCCCCAATGAAGGGTACCAAAGTGGAAATCTCAGTGCTTGACTCTATACCTTTTCATCATCATATAGAACGATTTGTGTTGTTGAAGGAATCTGGCACGTTTGACCGAGCAAAGGCATGGAGAGCAGAAGCGCATGAACAGCGCAACAACAGTCCACCCAAAACAGATCCAAGAAAAAATATTTGGAGTTGAACCCCTTCGCATCAAGAATAAGCCCCATCGAGTTACCATCCTTGCGAAGAAGAATGGCAATCGCATATCTTTCGACCTCGACGAAGGAAGATGCCGTGATGCCCGACCTTGTAAACTCCCACAGCTTGAAGACCGCAAAGAATTACCAAGACGAACCTGTTGCCTCCTCTGCACACACGCCAGAAAGACCCCAGAGCCAAGGCCCCCTCATTGCCCGGCCGCGGAACTCATATCCTCATCCCCCTTTGCAGGCAAGGCGACCGAGCGAGAGAGACCAGCAATGAGAAACCAACAGCGCACATGCAGAGTGCAGACGGCAACAGGGAACGATCTCCAAAGTGTGAGAAAAGGTAGGGCAAGGCGAGTAAGCCGCAGGTGTGCTTGCATCTATGGCGGCGCGTTTCCGCATGCCACGAGAAGACTCATGGCCGTTGTCCGGGGACTTTCTCCCAAAGCTGTGTGTGAAGGAAATAAGAAAGAGGGTGAGCCCTTTCAGTGTGGAAGCTTTGATTGCGATTGTTTGAGCGAGAGGGTTGGGAAGAAGAGAAAGACAAGAAAGTTTTGAAGCAAGATTTTAAAGGCTGCACTGCGCAAGTGACGCGGCGGAATGTCGGCATTTGGGAGTGCCGGGCGGTGGGACTAGCGGCTCGCAGCGACTTGTTCGGCGTCGTGAGCTCAAGTTTCGTAGCTGAGAGTAGGTTGCTGTCGCATACTCATTCACGCGTGCGTTCTTCTCTATTGCTGCTTTTCGCTGAGTCGTCATATATTACGGTACGTTATGAATCCTCGCGCTCTGTGCTCGTGGGCTATATGGCCTGCGTCTGCGAACTCCGTCAGTCGCGCATCCCGGCGCGAAATAGCAATATCACCATGGACGACCGTATCAACGACGCCGAGGTTTATGAGGATCCCCCTCCTCCATACTCGCTGCTTCCTCCTGTTCTTACCCCTGTCATCGCCCCCATTCGCAGTCCACAGACAGGCCGTGTGTCCCGCTTCATCGAAAGTGGTCTAACAGAAGTTACTCTAGACCCACCTCTCGCGCGCCTTCCCACTCCCCTTCTCACTGCCGCCGACACTCGTGCCAGCACAGCCTACACTCTAGGATATCTCGACCGAATCGAACGCACCAGAAGTGAGAGACAGCTCTTTCAGACACGCTTGGACAAGGCCACCCGAAGCCTTACCAGCCTTGACTACTTTCACGACTTCTACCTCTCAGACACCAACATGGCCGGTCTCTTCGGTAGCGCCGCCTCTGCCGCGACCACTTCGGCCACTGCCACTCAAGGCAGCATCGCCAACGATGTCACTCTCAACCAATCGCCCTCGGACGGCATCCAGGACCTGAGCTTCTCGCCCGTCTCTGGCCATCTCTCGGTCGCGTCCTGGGACAACAAAGTCTACATCTACGAGGTTCAGAGCAACGGTGCCAACGAAGGAAAGACCCAGATCGACCTCAAGGCCCCCGCCCTGAGCACCTGCTGGTCAAAGGTACGTTGTTTGAGAGTCTGCGCACACAAGCAGCAACTGACGTGAGTGCAGGACGGAAGACAAGTCTTTGGTGCCGGCGCCAACAACCAAGTCATAATGATGGACCTCGGCAACGGCGGGGGCACTACCCAGACAGTCGCCGCACACGACCAACCCATCAAGTGCGTCGAAAGCATCAACGCCGGCGGCCAACAAATGATCGTCACTGGTTCCTGGGACAAGACTATCAAATACTGGGACTGCCGTCAACAAAACCCCATCGCCTCGGTCCAGTGCAAGGACCGCGTCTACGCCATGGACACCCGCGACCAGCTTCTTGTCGTCGCTACTGCCGACCGTTGGGTCGAGATCTTCAACCTCAACCAGCCCGGCACTGCCTACAAGCAGATTCAGAGTCCTCTCAAATGGCAGACCAGAACCGTCAGCTGTTTTGCCGACGCCACTGGTTTCGCCATTGGCTCCATCGAAGGCAGATGTGCTATCCAATACGTCGAGGAAAAGGACTCGAGGTGAGTGTTGCTCAGTCGTCTACCACGCCAAACAACCACTGACACGCCACGCAGCTCCAACTTCTCCTTCAAATGCCACCGCCAAAACTCGCCCAACCAGCGCGACGTCTCCAACGTCTACTCTGTAAACTCCATCTCCTTCCACCCCGTCCACGGCACCTTCAGCACAGCCGGCAGCGACGGCACCTTCCACTTCTGGGACAAGGACGCCAAGCACCGTCTCAAGGGCTACCCCGAGGTCGGCGGCAGCATCTCCTGCACGGACTTTAACCACGACGGCTCCATCTTCGCCTACGCCGTTTCCTACGACTGGCACCAGGGTTATGCGGCAAAGACGCCCAATTATCCTAACAAGGTCATGTTGCATGGTATTTCTGGCGATGAATGCAAGCCTAGACCCAATGCCAAGAAGCGATGAATGTGATTTTTTTTTCCTGATTTGCTCTGTGCTTTTTCTCATAACCACAGAGCTGGAAAAACACATGTCTTTTGCTTTTATTTCACGAACCAATGCTGGAGGGCAAGGAAAACTATACGAGGGGAATATCCACCTTGTAAACAAGATCTGAGCATGAAGCGCGGCGCACGGCGTTAACAAGGGCTTTGCTATCGAAGAGCCAGGTGAAGGCAAAGCAAAACGGAGGAGGTCTGGGGGTTCGTCTCCTGAAGGACGGATCAATTGCTGTTTCGTGGTTTCGTGGTTTTACAGAGAGAGAAAGAGAGATTCGCTTCGCTTTGCTTTCGCTTTCGTATACCTTGCTTTCCCCCTTCCACACCAGATATATAGGTAGCCTTCAAGGGTGATTGTTGAGGGCTTAGCTAGGCGATGCTGTTTCATCCTCTTATACAGATATCCGAGAGATGAAGAAATCCGATTGAAACTGTATCTTGTCGATCAATTCTCTGTTCTTGGAAATGACCTTATTTATGCACGCTGTGTTACTTCTCAAGGGTATCATGCATTCTTGACAGCTACATACCGACAAACGGTGACAAAGGAGAAGTGAGGAGAATCAGGAGATTGTACTTGAGCTATCTGATATTATGCCTCCCCCTCCTCCCCCTCCTCCTCTTCCTCCACGTCAATCATCGTCTTGGGGTTGATAGGGAAAAGGACGTTGCGATCTGCGACAGCCTTGAGCTCGATCTCCATCATGTCCGTACCGAGTAACTTCAGGTGTAAGCCATCAAGCTCGAACGTATTCTCGTCTGGACCGTGACAAATACCAAAGCCCATATCGGGTGGACGTTCGCCCTCTGCAGAATCATGAAGTAGACAATAAAGTGGACAGATTATTTGAAACTCAGCCATTCCATTCCACGATGGACTTCCATCGACCAGTTCTTGCAGAAATTCGATCATTTCTTGCATCCAGTCCTCATGCTTGCCGAACTCGATAGAATCGGCCAAGCCCATTATGTTGACGTCTCGATCGATGTCGTACTTCGAGGTAAACAAAAACGAGTGTAGCTTGGACATTCTGCCAGTCAACACCCGAAATATGGCTTGGACATCTACAACATAGATATTAGCATCCTTCGTGGCTGGGCGATCCAGATGTGACTACTTACTGTCGTTTGGAGCGGAAGTATTGCTAAATGTTCTCACACTGAGAAACTTCACTTGGCTCAGAACATTCTCGGGCAACATCGGATGCTGCGTTTGATCCGTCTGCATCTCCCCGCGATCTGTGTCTTCATCGTAGATTGTCCAAATGGTGAACAGCAGCATCTTAGGTATGACGAAAAACGCATATTCGCCTGCAGTCTGTTTGTCGATACGCATCATCGCAGGGTAGACACAGTTAATGACGAAGATCTGATTGACCGAGACACAAGCAGGCATTTCAAGACCAGGAATCGTGACATCAACATTTCTGTCCGCGAGTTGCTCGTAGACCATATAGCGAATCTCGATAGGCAGATCCAAGAAGCGGAACGGCTGTGCCTGAGGTGGCTGAGGCTTGGCCATACCTAGTAACGAGCAGGCAGGTGGCATGATGTCTGAGAATGCGTAGAGGGGATCGACAAACCGAGTCCAGACGGCGAGACTATTGTACACCACCATGTCAGTCATAAGCACCGTGAGCAGAGAATCAAATGACATACCCTTTCGGGATCGTGCACAGTGATGATTGATGTGGAGTGCGCACTGAGGATGATGCGATCGAAGCTGGCGATAGGGCAATGGAAGTGTTGTAAGATGCGCGCGCTGGCGAAAGAGCGGTTCTTAAAACAGAGGGAAGTGAACAGGCGAGACAGTGCTCGATGAGACGCGTGTTAGTAAGACGAAAAGCAGCGCAGATGTTGTGAAGGTAAAGGTGTTGGGCGACGTGATGGGAAAGAAGTTAAGACAGACGCATAGGCTCAAAGGCGTAAGTCGTGAATGAAGTTCCTGCAAAGAAGGAACCACTCACTTTGAGTGCTGCCTGTAGTGGGAAAGCGCAGATGGAAGAAAGCGCAGGCCCGATAAAAGGGAAGTGCGATAGAAGGAAGTGCGAGTGTGAGAAAGTTTTTGAAGAGAAGGTCAAAAGTCCGAAAGGCATGCACTGTGAAAGCGGCTGCCGCGAGGAAGGACGCACCCGAGTGTTGCCTTGTGACTGCTCTAGCGGTTTCTTGCTCAGAAAGTGCAATCGCGACGCATCAAGGTAATAGACCGAGACTTTATCGAGACTGCACCAAGCCCTTTTTCTACCATGGGTCCTTCTTGCATTGGTGCCATCACCTACAGGTTCTGCATGTTTGATCCTTGTTTTCTGGGTGATTGAACGTGAATATTCTTGGGAGTGGAATGAAGGTGTTTTTGTGACTACCTACTGCATTTGCACGATTGCTTTTGTCTCGATCCGTCATGTTCCTGGACTTGCATTGGTATCTGAATAGCCGCTGGTATCTTTAAACTCCTCGGCCGCTCATTCTTGGTGTTCTGAATAATATAACATGCACGCTCGAGCGATTGAGCCAGTATTTGCAGACTATGGGTGCAATCTTGCATGTCGCCTGTCTGACCTTTTGTTCAGATCACGTCCTCCACTTGCGAGCCTTGACCTGATTTGTCACGGTAAGTCGTTATTCGTGCCCGATGATATCGCGCAACAGAGCGTTAATCGAGGAAGAGTACTACATCATATCCTCGGCACGTCTGCGTTGAGTATTGCGATCTCTCATCTTGTCGGCGAACAGGTCGTTTGGCTCAGCTCCACTGCTGAACTTGGAAGGGAACAATTCCTTGACCTTGGGGTTGACCTCTCGGGAAGCGCCACGGATCGAGAAGCCCGGCACATCTGACTGGGCGTTGCCTCTGATACTGAAGCCGCTTGGCTCTGGACCTCCTGTTATGCGATCAGCCAGGCTGCCTGTAGATTAAGTTAGCTATGATTCAATTCTTAGATACGTGAGCACGACGTACGCCTGATGCTAGCAGTCTCACCAGCGTCGAGGGCATCCGAGCGGCGGTGGTTGCTGCGAGCAGATTTGTTGGGGAACAGCTCCCTGTTTCGTTTGGGGGGACTTGTCGAGGTAAGAGGTGTATCGAGGCCAAAGGTCTTGGTGGTGTTCTTTGCAGGTAGCAGTTCTATCGGGCCATTGCTAGCACGAGCTGCAGGTATGAGGTCCTTTTTGCGAGGGGCGGGCGATATAGTTCTGCGACGAGCGGTTCTGCGTTCGGGCTGTTCCTGGCTGAAGCCGTATCTTCCGTCGCCGTCCCTGACAGGAGATGCGCTGCGGTCACGTAATCTGCCTGTGTCTTTTCCAGCAAACAAGTCACCTCCACGCGGCCTCCTCGGATGGTCGTCTCTGCGTCGGGTGTGCCTGCGGTCATCTTCGTTGTCGTAACTGAGTGTCGGCGACTCTTCTTCTGCATCGTCGTACATGTTGACATCGAAAGGCTTGGGGGCATCATTTCGTTGCCTGTTATCTCTTCGCGGGCCTCTCCTCCTGTTGTCATAGTCTCCTTTGCGTTCTCTCGGGTCGTGATCGGGGTTCATGAGGTAGAAGCGACTTCTTTCGTGGGCACGGGGAGCCTTTTTGTCGGCAAGAGTGGCTTGACGGATGTAGAGTTCGGTGTCGGGGTTCGAGGGTAGCGCCTTTGCCCTGCGCATCTGTAGAGGAGCGACATTGTCTGTGTCTTGTAGGTCGGAAAGAGCGATGAGAGCCTCTTGTGCGGCTTGCTCTGAGTGGTAGATGAGGTTGGCGGACGTGTCGTCGATCCACTCGACGCGTTGGAAGTCGTCTAGCGAATAATACTCGCCAGCAAACTGTCTGATGTTGTCGGTGGTGAGGTTGTCCAGACCGCGAATGTGGACCTTTGTCGGAGCGAGTTCGTCGAGGTTGTCGGCAGGGGTAGATGTGCTGACGTCTTGAGTGTGGATCTGGGCGGAGCGGGCTTCCTTGACAAGTTCAGCGGGGGTCGCGCGAGCGTGCGATGGGTGGGCGTACAATCTTCATGGCCTCTGCCTCGAGCTGGGCGATTTCGGGGTCCAAGCCGAGGTCGATGTCCATGTCGACGTCCATGTCAATGTCGGCCATGGTGGATAGTCGCGCGTGTGTGTCGTGTGTGGTGATGTGGTTCGGGTGAGTCTGACTTTGTAGATTGGCGACTCTTGCGACAGCTAAGTGCAGAGGTCGTGTCAGCAAGAAGGAGAGTCTGGTATGGCTGGTGTTGGCTTCGAAGTGATCGAGATGCGAACAACTGACGCTCGACGCGCATGTGAAGTCTCGGGCCCTGGTCCGAGCTTCCCACTCTGACTCAGGCCTTGTATACCACAATCAAAGTCTTCGATCTGTCATATATTCACTATCGGATTCACCATCTGCCGACATGGCTTTGTTATTAAAATGCCTCAATCCTCTCGTACTGGTACAAGTGCTGTGAACTGTCCTCGTTTGGGACGTGTAGGGAATACCTCATTCTCGAGTCGAGTTTGGATTGGCCATTGGACACAACAAACTATCATCATTATCACCAGTTTATTGCTTTGAATGGTTGTGATGTAGAACGTCTTATCATGTATAGGATGGTATAGATCTAAAGGTCAAGTGGTCTGTCACACAAAGCAAGGCACAAACATTGGCGTCCCTTGACGGAATGTCATGCAGTCAAACGGACTGAGACAAGCTGCAGCCATCCTTCGCATGTCTAAATTTCTTTGCTTCTATCTTTTCTTGTCCAAACCGAAACAGAAACAGGCCACAGTTTCATTCACTTTCGTCCGTCTTGGTTGCTTTCACTCCACCAGCCGATCTCATCAGTCTCACACGCCTTCGAGAACAACATTCCTTTGAACCCGTCCTCAAGTCCGCTTCACCAACCCCTCCACATCTCTTACGACCACAACATCGTCAACATGTTCTCCAAGATTTCAATCGTCTTCGTAGTCCTCGCACTGTTGATCCAAATCACAGTTGCTACGCCTCCCGCCTGTGTTATTCAGGCCGTCAAGCAAGTGTTTTGATCAATGATAACAGGAAAAGACTTCTGACCATGCGCAAACAGCCAGTCTGGAAAATCACCCAACGATGTCAAGGATATCTGCGCCAACGGCAGCACTGTCGAACAGACCCTCGTTAGTGACTGTGGCAACAGCTTCGACGCTGCCATGAGCGCCTTTTCCAGCATTTGCTCTGGAGTTGGTGTCACCATCTGTAAGTCCAACATGCACATCTAGCTTCGAGGTCTTTCAATTGACACAGAAAAGCCGCTTGGAGTGCCGCCTCATCGCCCACTACTCCTACCAGCTCGCCCGCCGTGATCATTGCCGGCGGTTCCACCATCTTGCCTACCAGCGATGTCAAGACTGACTCTACTTCGACCTCAGTCTCTGCTTCGGCATCCGGCACCGAGTCGGCTGTCAAGTCGACCGACACAGTCGTCAAGTCCACTGACGTTGCTGTCACCACTGCTACTGGCGTTCTCACTGAGACCAGCACTGTCACCAGCACCCAGGGTGCTGATTCATCGGCCACTTCATCGGCTGCAGTCTCTACTGGAGCTGCCGGACACGTTAAGAAGGGTGGATTGGTCATGGGCGTCATGGCCGCTGCTGGTCTTGTTATGGCCTTGTAATGAACAAAACACGACAAACAGAACGAACCTCGAACTCTCGGTGGGTAGTTGGTCGATATCTCGCAACAGATGGTGGTCAACCTGGTCACGAATGTATCTCTGGTCAAGTTTTGTAGAACCAAAGAAATGAAGCAGGTGTTTGCTAGACTTGTGTTAGAGTCCAACTGTCAAACACAAACAATCCAACAGATTCAGCGAGTGCAAACTCATGTCTCGGTCTAATCGCGTGCTTGCTTCACCATGCCATTCCATGCAGTACTTGATCTTGACAAGTCATGCTTGCCAGTGAACATCTATACATTCAGCGAAATCGAGAGAACATGTTCAGCAATGTAGATCTTGCACCTTACAAGAGAGCCCAGAAGAACCCCAAGAAGCCAAACACTGTGACCACTTGAGGACCTCCCTATAATCAACGATCTCCTTCTCCGTCTCTACTCTCCACTCCCCTACCATCCCCCACCACCGCCCTCTCAAACCCTAAACCCCAAGCCCCTCAATCCTCCCACCCCCTCGCCCTCCCAAGCATCCCCCACCTCTCCCAAAACCCCCCCTCATCAAACCTTTCCGGCCACCCACACTCCCCATAAACCTGCTTCAACGCCCTGAACCTTGCTGTCCCCTCATCATCCCACTCTTCCTCTGTCTCGCTCAACCAAACCCCATTACTCGGATCCCAGACCCAAACCAATGCTTTTGTGTTTTGGATCCAAAGTTTGAGAGCAGAGACGGCGGGGGAATGAGGATAGTGTTTATAGTACCATTGGGGTGTGTTTTTTGGTGGACAAGGGAGAGGGGGTTGGAGGTCTTTGTTTCTGATTTCGTAGATGTTGTCTGTGCGTCTCCAACATCAACATCTCCTCTCACAGAAAAATGGCAAGGGAGGGAGCAAGAAAAGAAAGGAGATACAAACATACTATCATCCAAATCCAACACCAATACCCAGCCCAAAGGCCCAATACAAGAAGTCAACGGCACCGCATTCCCCAAATACCCCTGCCTTGTCTCTACCCCTCCCTCTGCAACAAGACAAAAAGGATCTTTCCACACCTCCAAAGCCTCCCCTTCTTCGTCCAAGTAATCCAAAGTTCGTGTATCTGGCGCTATCTCTCTAGCACCAGATAAATAGGGCAATAATTGCAAAGTCTGGATTACCAAATCACTCATCCCTGCTTGTTTCCATTGAGACAGAAGGGAGGGGGATACAGTGTGTGGGGGCTGAGAGATATGTGCTTTGGTGGTGGTGTGGGAAACGGGGAGGGTTAGGTGGAGGGTGTACCATTGGGTTAACAGGGCGGCGAGGGCTTCTATGGTGTCTCCGTATGAGAGGTTGCGTTGGTGGGTGGGTATGGGCATTTTCTTCTATCTTTGTGGTGGGTTTTGGATGTAAAGGAGAGAGAGGGGGAGGGTAACTGGGTTGTAGGGAGTGATGTCAATCTTTTCCGGTGTTTTGCCGGAGCTCTCAATGTTGAAACGGGTGTTTTACGTTCGCATACTGACTTGTTTGCATGATTGCTAACCAGAAGCTATACGATAGTTGTCCTTGCTGTCTGTTAGAGTCATTGTGGTTACGGAAACATACGCATGACACGATAAGTCCCATGATTCCCTGTGAACGAATAAACATGGAAAAGCAAACGATGAATCTCATTCTGGTTTGCATGTGAAGATGCCCATTTGACAGCGAAACTTCGTCTGTCACAGGCTGTGGACAATGTGTTTTCGAACGTGTCCATTGATGTCTTTTGATCACCATCCGAATAACATCAATATCAATTCCACCTCGATCTCTAGCCTTCGAATCTGCATGTGTCTCGAACATTGGCAAGTTTTGAATATCTGTATGCCTGTACGTAGGCCGATGTCCACAACCAAACTTCCTCCTTAGGTCAAGTCGATCAGTTCGACCCCTCTGAACTTCTTGACAGATGGCACTCTTGGTGCTCGCGAGTCGTTGTGTTGTTCCGTTTTCTTGCGTGTTCTCTGTCCCTTCCAGATCGATCTCATCTCTTTGTCGACTTTGTCGAGCTTTGCATGGTCGAACTTGACCTCAAGAATTTTTGTGGTGCCGTCGAGGCAAAGATGTTCGACATCAATGAAGACGGTGTTCTCCTTGCACTTTAACGACTTGCGGAGAAGCCAAGTCAAATACTCCACACGTCGCTGAGTGTTCATGCAGAGCTTGTTGTAGTGGACAATGTGTCGACATCTGTGCTGGTCTGTAAAAGACTGGCAGACGCGGTGAGCCTCAACCATGTCGTGGATGTCGCCTTTCATCCATTCGCTGTGTACATGGATTCTCGCCCAAGACAGCTCGTAGCATTCCTGCATAAGTCGTCTCAGATCTTGGTTTTGCTGGCGAATGATCTGGAGAGATTGGCGGTCGTTGTTGTCATGATTTGAGGGATTGTAACAGACTTGATCGCCTAGGTCGTCTAAAGCCTCTAGATCAACGTGGAGCATGGCTATATGGCTCTTGACTCGAGCGTCCAGTCCATTAAGCACTGCCTTTAGGTGCGAGACATTGACAACAAACACGTTGTTCCTCCAGAAATGACGTTGTGCCTCGTGCCAGATTGCCCGATGTGTAGGTGGTAAAAGATTGAGAGCAGCGGCAGCTAGGAATGCACGAGCGCGTTGATTGGGGATCGAACTGATACAATGCGTCGTCAGGTCGGTGTCACTAGTCGAAGGGTCGGATAGCTCGATCATTCCGGAAGCCTCTAGCTTGTCATGATATATTGCCAGTCTCTCCATCACTGGCAACTCCGTAAAAGCCCCAATACTGCTGCTAGAAAATAGCTCCTTTGCCATCAAGGCTCTGAACTCTTTTGCTTTCTTCGTACGCCACGTTGTTGGTTGGACTTGCACTCGAGGAGTAGAATGAACGCCATGCTTTGATAGATTAGAACGGTGTTGCTTTTTCTTGAGACTTCTAAGACTTTGGGCCCATTCTGAAGTCCAATCTGCTGTCTTTTCTGCATATTTCTCTGCATCCAGTATGGCCCGCGCTGATTCGGGAAGTAAACTTTTGTCAGAGAGAAGAATCTCGTGGAATGATTCCGGTCTGCGCTCGGCCTTCGATGGACCAGGAGGCTTAGGAAGGGAAGAGAGAGGAATGATAGTTGCCTCTTCACCTGACTTGTCGTCGAAGTTGGTTAACCAGCGCATTAATCTCTCAGGCTCATGTGGGTCGTGCATGTGATAGACTGTCGGTTCTTCATCTTCAAATGTGTCGACTCCAAACATTGGTGAATCGACCAAAGGTTGGCTGCGGGTTGCTTGGTCATCGAACGCGTCGCTGCAAAACAATCTCGTCGTTTGGCTGCTCCTGGTTCGTACCATCCTGCGTAGTTCAATCAGAGACGGAATCTTTCTTCGTGTGACGCACAAGAAAGACTGACTTGAATCCAGCTGGCAGAAATAACAATGGCCAAGAGTTAGTAGTGATAAGAATGGTGAGCCTAGAATGTTGGGATCCTCAGAGCCAACACGGAGAGGTGCGTAGATTTATGAGTCAAGTTCCGGCTCGAACAAGTAAGATTGTTCCTGCGTGAGTTGCGTTGAAGCACGAAAGAAACTATCTCAGGGTCAGTGATATAAATCATAAAGGAAGATGAAACATACGACACGTCCAGAAAGTTTCATGCAGGTTCCCGAGCATGCAATGCACGTACCCTGAAGCACAATAGACAGGTCGCTTGCCGAGATTGGTGATGTTAGTCGTCGTCAAATTTTAGATGAAGATGCGAAAAGAAGAAAGCAAAATGCAGCAAGAGCACATACAGAGATCTATACGTCGACGAGTAGACTGCCAAGAAGTGTAAAGGACTGGGAAGTAATGACCATACCTCCTTCCATGATTTAGTTAGCACTTTGACAGTGTACACTGCAAATAACCCCCAAATTAGTCTAATCGAGGGAGAAGGGGGTAATTAACAAACGAGTATGAAGTACGCAAAACACTATTTACTTAGTCAAAATCAAAAACGCTTGCAACCATGTAGGGGTATCCAAAAACAACTTCCATCATCCTCCTTTTCATTATGTAAACTTCTTTCAGAGCACCACGTACTAAATTGGCGCTCTGCTAACGCCCTCTCCGCCCTCGATATCCTCTTCAGTGCCGATTGAGGATAATAAATCCCTAAGATCTTTCCTGCCATGCGTACTGGCAGCACCACCAAAACCTCTAGCAGAGCTTCTGCTGGCAACTCTTCTGCTAGCAGGTCGGTTGACCGAGCCGTCCTGGCGACCTCTCTCAGAGACAGGTGCTGAAGACAAACTGCCATTGGTAACAACCTCACCACTATTGAGTCTAAGAGCAGGTGCGGGTGGCGGTTGCATTGTGTTCTGTGACTTCTGAACAGTGTCTTGGGTAGCCGGACGAAGAGGTGGGGGACTATAGTCGCTGCCATCGTCTTCGAGCTCACCATCTTCGACATCCATCATACTCTCACCTGAGTCGTCACCAGCACCGGCACGATGCATGGACATTGCGGACGAAGGAGGTGCTTGACCAGCGAGGACACGCTTCAGCTCCTCGACACGCATGGCTCCCGAGTTTGTGACGCTACTGGCCCCATCACCATGGCCAGATGTGCTGTTACTGGGGCGGCGGCCTGCAGGACTTCGACTGACGAGACGGCTGCGGACTTGCGAGTGACTAGTACCGGTTCTTGCAGGACCAGATCTAGAAGTGCCTCCGTTGCCAAAGGTCTCGGAAGTGCTGCGAGGACTCTGGTATGGGAAGGTGTTTGCAGCGGCAAGCAGACGACGATGATCGCCGAGAGCGACGAGATTGGTACCTGACGGGTGTGCAGACGTGGTGCCAGCGCGCGAACCGCTTAATGACGTCGACTTAGGTGCTGCAGCTGCGACGGTTGCGAGGAGTTCTTCTTTCGTCCAAATTGCTGTAAGCTCGTCGACGCACGACTGTGGAAGCTCGGTGTTAGATCGGCCAGGCGCTGCCAGGAAATCACTAGGGGCAACATTCAAAATTGGTAGAGAGAAACTGCGTCCGGGACTACCAGGTGTACCGGGAGGCGAAGCGATGCTAGCACCGTAAGTATCCGAGATGCGCTCGACCAACTGTTCGCGGTGATCAAAGGGCTTCAGCGCCTGCGACTCAACGGTAGTCTCTGTCAACTTTGTAGGAGCAGAGGCGGCCACTTCTGCAATTTTAGCCAAGGACACAGCCGGGATCTGGAGACCGTGGACCCAAATGCCAGCTTGCTGTCTGCGTACAATCTCAGTCTGGATCTCATTTCCGACAACGGAATGTTCGAAGTTGAACTTGTGGGCGACTGCCCACAAGTAACCATGCACCAAACTACCAAGTCTGACCTTGGCCTTTGGATTTTCAAGGGTCTGAATGTCTTCTTGCAAGCGGAACATCATGGGCAGACCAGAGCGCAGAGCGTTGATACCGAGTTTGGAAACCATTGATGCAAGCAAGTAGTGCAAAAGCAGGAATTCGTGGTCAGCCTCGGAGCGATCGGCAAGATGCACGGCGTCTTCGTAGATGGCGAGATGGAGCAGTTGCAAGAAGAAGGAGCGACTCTTCCTAGTGCCACGCCCACGCGCTGATGCGTTAGACACAGCTCTGCGGGCCATGTTGTTACCGTTAACGTTGTCTCGCTTCTGCTTCTCGGTAGTAATCTTTTCCTCGATCTTTGAGTCCTTATCACGAGTTTCGAGGTCGAGCCATGTACACAGTGCATCCACATAAGCAACACGGACTGGGCGGTACGAATCACGCAGCAGCCATTGAGTTCCCTCCCAGACTCCTATTGGAACAGGGTTCTGGTTCTTGGTAGACTCATTGGCCGAAGGGTCATTGCTGTTGGCAACGATGAGGATACGCTTGACAGAATCAAGTGCAACCTCCCGGGCAGTGTCAAACGAGAAGAAGCCATCGGTGTTGGGCCTCTCCTTCAAGCCACTACTAGCGGCGGATTCCTGGGAAGCGCCATTTGGATCTTCGATAGCATTGGCGGTAGCGGCAGGCAGATTCGAACTAGCAGAGGCAGGCTTAAGGCGGAGGAGAAGGGCCGAAACCATGTCGGCAATCTGATCGGTATAATAGACATGCTTTGCGAGATTGACAATGCATTGACGCAAGTGGGTAAGCAGATCAACTCTGACAGGAGAAGCAGTCTTGACAACCTCCATGACAGGCGACTTTGGCTTTTCGGTGGATCCGTTTAGGCTGGTTTGAGTAGTACCAAGCTGTAGAATCAGAAGGACATGTTGAACCAGGCCGAGCAGAATGTCCATGACTGACAAGCCTATCAGATTGATGTTGGAGCCAAGGATTTGCTCGACAATGACAGCCAGTACGATTTGTTGCTGCAGAGCGTCCTCGATGATGGGGCTGCGAATCAAAATCTCGACAGCAGTGAACAGGACAACAAAGCGATCCTGCACAGGAGTGCATTCGCACGCCAGTTTGACTAGACCGACGGACCATGCATGACCAGAGTTGTGTTGAGAGATGTACTCGAGCATGCTCAAAGTAGCCATGCGCACTTGTACACGGTTGTCGACATCAAACAGAGCCTTGAAGCATTGCAAAGCCAGCATACCAGCCTCTTCCTCGGCGTAGCGATCGGCCTCTTGAGCAGTGCCTCCTGCAGCACGCGGATCTCCTTCTTCCTTTGTGTTTGTACTGCGAATGGTTTGCATGCTGGGACGCAGTGCTTGCTGCGCATTCTTCTGCTCGTTCAGCCTTTCGTCGAGGGTGATTAGGTATGCGGCATCTTGCGAATAGAGGTTGCGCAGCAGGGCGGGCAAGAAGACAGGGATCTGTCGGCCTGGCTCGCTGGCAAGCGCCTGGGCTTTGGCGATGCTGCGCAGTGCCTCTAGACCAGCCTTGCGTAGCTTGAGAGCATCGCTAGACCCACCAGCCTCCTTTGTTGTCTTGTCGGAATATGTTGTCCATCTCTTGACCACATCGGCAAACTGTTGACGGTACTCGACGTCGGCGGCGAGCGTAGCATGGTCCTGGTCACGACAGAAAGCGTCCCATACAGGCAGACATGCTTCAATCAGACCCGTGTCGTTGGAGTGGCCCAGGACTTCTTGAAGGATGGTGAGAACATGAGGCGCCAATAGGGGGAATGTGTCGACCGAGGAGATGCTGGATGAGTTGAGAAAGGCGGTAAGGATGCTCAGCGTGACATGGACCGCTCCTATCCTGCCCTTGTACACATCTGAGGCGGTGCGCTTCTCCAGGAAACTGCCAACCTTGGTGAGTTTGGCTCGGCGACTCGACGCGTAGTAGACCAGGTAGCTGAGTTCGCTGCCATTCGGCTTTGCCTCGCTCGCATTGCCTGCCGGGTTCTTGGGCAACTTCGGGTAACACTTCAGGATCAAAACCTGATGTTTCGGTCGGCATTTCTGGCGGAGCGCGTTCATGTTGGCTGATGGATGGCGTGAGTCGTGTCTGCGTCTCTGGTGACAGCCTGCTATGCCGTATGGAATGCCGCGTGCTCCGGCTTCTTTCTACTCTCACAAACAGTCGAGAGGAATTGCTGCCCGACGCCTTTTGGGACACGACACGTCGCGAGATGCAATCAACGACGAGACTGTCGACGAGACAGGCCCAAAGTCGCTTCGTACATCGTAATCAAACCCGGCCCCCAATCCCAAAATGTGGCTGGCCCGTTTGTTGCTTGGCAGCATGCGCGAACCACTTTCTGCGTCATTTTTGAGATCGTCCACCTGTCAGACCAGCATCAAGGGGCTTGTATCACTACTCGCATAAGAGAAACATGGCTTTCGTACATCATGCCTATGGGAACGGCTACAACACTCGTCATGGCTCTCCAGAGCTACGCCTTCTATATCTGTTCTCCAATAGAACAGCGACCTGACCCTCGGAACCCAAAACTCCATCTCGTGCTTGCCCTGTGAAACAAAACTCGAAACACTTGACCTCCAGAATAGAACTCCTTGATACCCATGGACAAAACTTATCCTTATGTGCCTCCATTTCGTCATTCGCGTCTCATCACTTCTTCAAAGTTGCGTGTGCTTTTTGGTACCACGCTTTCCGCTGATGGGCGTGCAGTACATTGGATGCTGCTGCCAGCTGGGTAGCTCAGGCTGCATCTAACGACCTGCCATACCCATGCCAAATCTAGCTGCTCCGATCTTGTGGAAGGTGCCAATAGGTTGGAAGCCCCTAAGCAACATGTTAGTCCACTATCTTCAACTCGTGTAGAATCATAACTTACTTGGCAAGATCAATGCTGGCCTCATCATCGGTATCTGCGCCATAGCGGAGAGATCCCATGTTCTGTTGCATGCCACTCACGTTGTTCGTTGCATAAGCGTGACTGTTGAGAATATTGCTAGTGTTGGGAGCAGCAGCTGCTTGTTGTTGGTTGTTACCGTTGCCCAGAGTCTGCATCGGAGGACGCATAGAATTGGGTGCGGGCATGCTTGATTGCTCACGCTGTTGTTGTGTTTGTGCCTGCATCTGCTCCTGTTGGCTTGGCTGGACTGCCTGTTGCTGCTCAGCTTCAGGTTGTTGTTGTTGGGGAGGCTGTAGCTGAGGAGCGTTGAACGAAGGGTTTGTCATGATGCTTTGCTCTCTTCTCTGAGAAGTCTCGCGCTCGAAAGAAGTTCTTTCATTGCTCTCCGGAGGCATGCTAGTGGCAATGTGCTCATCTGAATCAAATTCGAGCTTGGCTGAGCGGCTGTGGCTTGTGGCGGGTCTAGGGATGCTGCGAGTCGGGCTACCGTCGATACGGTCAGGGACTCCTGATGGACGCGGAGGCGAGCTGGATTGAATAGCAGGCATATCGTCGTCCTTCTCGTCCAGAATGTTCTTCTTGTCAACGGCGCTCTTGTCGTCCTCGTCAAGGATTTTCACGTTGGCTCCGATTCCCAATGGCTTGAAAGATGAGAATGGTGTCGCCTTCAGAGGACTGATATCTCCGAGTGGGCGTAAGGGAGTCGAGCCGAACTTCCAGAAAGGAGCTGGTGATGAGAACTCCATGAAAGCCGAGGGACGCTGCAGCGTGGAGGGAGGCACCAGCTTCTGACTGCTGCGCACAGGGAAAGGTGTGTCAAGCGGACCGATGCGACCGTCGTCGTTGATGTAAAGCGACGGCGGAGATCCGGCAGCGTTGGCAACGGCAGTAAGATGGTTAAGAGTGCTCTTGGCCGAAGGAGGGTAGACAAGCTCTGGATCGTTTTCGTCAAACTTGACAGGGCGGCGAGAACCTCTGTCAGGTGTGTAGGCCTCCGTTGCGGTCGGGTACGAAGATGGGTAGGTGTGCATAGGAGGGCTGTCGCTCTTCTCAGTCTTGCTAGGAACAGCGTGAACAGCGTGAACAGCACCATTGAGCTTTTGGTGGGCGGAAGAGGGAGGGTGCAGCTGGGCAGGACTCGAAGGGTCAATCATGCCAGAAGGCAGAGGATTAGGTCTGCGGCAGCCCTTCATGCCTTGGCTCAGGAAAGTGTCGCGTTCCTTGGGCGAGATCATCCACTTCATACCCTTGCCAGGCTCGTCAGTGCGACGAGCAATCTTCTCAAAGGCCTTGTTGAGACTAAGGTTATGGCGGATCGAGTTTTGCCAGCCACTGGTGCTATAGCGGTAGAAGGCATAGTTTGCCATGATCCATTTGTAGATGTTGTTGAGTGTCATCTGCTGTTCGCCAGTGGACAGAATAGCCATACCGATCAACTGAGCATACGAGTGAGGAGGTTTGAGATCTTTGGCGCTGTCTGCAGAGTAGTCGATAGACTCGGTTGACTCGAGCATGACACCACGAGAGTAGCCCCCGGTTGAGAGAGGAGACGGACGAGTGCGCTGCGAGGTAGGAATGTTCATGCCGTGGTTGCGAATAGGTGTACCGGGTATGGGGAACGATTGCGACTGCAGACCTGCGTACGAATGGGGGTGTACACGGTGACCGGTACTGCCATCGGGGAAACTGGACGAAGGATGGGCAGGGCGGCGCACTGACGAAGAGGGGCCGGGCATATGAGACGACGGGTTCGGCGGAGGCCCATTGCCATTACGGGCATCGGCTTCGTGATCTTCCTCTTCGGATGTGTAGGTCTGGCGGACAATGGCGTCGGCGAAGACGGGACCGTCATCCTCATGGCGAGCAGTGGTGATGAAGGCCATCTGAGTGCCACTTATGTCGATGACACAGCCGGAGCGCAAGGCGGCACGGTTGCCACGCTTAAGAAGCTGCGTGTCGACCCTGAGGCCGTTGCGGCCATTGACGGTGATGAACCACTTCTCCTGCTCGCTGTCGTACGAGATGACGGCATGCAGACGCGACACCTGTCTGTCGGGGCCGAGATCGATCGAGATTCTCGACTTGGCCGAAGGGTCATTCGACTGAATGATAGGAGAGTTGAGAGATTCGGCCTTCTCGTGTGACTCGGGACGACCGATGTTGATTTCGACGCCCTGGATGATATATGTCCAGTTACGACCAGCGATCTTGCCGTAGCCAGGCACGTGCTCTCTGCCCTCGAGCAGGTCGTTGGAGAAGTCGTGTGTCGCATTCACTTGCTTGTCCGAGACCTTGAGCTTGGAGATGACATCGACCTCGGAGGGAGTCGAGGGCTCGGTTTCGGCATCCGACTGTTCGTTGGCTTCGGTGCCCTCGGTATCTTCGCGTTCGTTTGCGCGAGCAGTCGTGACCTTTCTGCGCGTGGCTGCACGGCCATTGGAAGTAGGGGCGTCGTTGGCGCGCGCTCTCTTGCGAGAAGTGCGCGAGGGTGTAGCGATGGATTCGGGAGTGTCGGCGTCAGACACGTCGGCTGCGGTGGCCGTGGCTGCGGCGGCCACTTCGGCAGCCTTGCGCGCAGGTCTTGTGCGCCGATTCGACGGCGGCATGGTGATGTGTTGTGTGATGTGGACTGCAGGAATAGAGGGAGGGTCGTGTTGACAAAGACGTCGCTGGGTCGCGTCTGTGATGTCGGGTTGACGGGAAAAAGCAAGCGGATGATGGAAAGCGATCGCGTCTCAAGAGCGGGCCAAGAGTTTGCCTCCGCAAATTTGCGTGGGGACGAGGGCAGGCCTGATATCGTCGCCTCTGCTATTATCGACACTTCTCTAGTTGATGGTTGGATATTGCCCGGTTGAGACAGTGTCGTCGATGTTGGCGATGCTTGTTCCTCACGACTGTTCGAGACGGGTGAGTTTGGTGGGTTTGGATCAAACAGGCCTCGAGACGCTGTAAGCGAAGGACGTGGTGTTTTGTTGACTGACGCGCACGATCAACAAAGGTTCTCCGACAATTGCTTTGTCCTGCAGCTCTTCTTGGACCACTCGAATCGATGCAGAGACAACTCTACGTCTTTAACAGCTTGATTGAGGATAGGGGCAGTAAAAGGGTCAACGTTGCATCCGTTTCTATCACGTCCGTCGTGCATTCGTTGTCCGCGAAAAGGCGTGCGTGCTGAGCTGAGGCTGCCACCACCACCCTTGTGCGCCCGATCAACCCATGCTTGATGACGCTGACTGTTTTCCCCGCTTCCCACAAACTCAACCTTTGTTGACAAAAGTAAACATGGCTCTTTCGACCACCATCATCTTCTCATCCGTCTATACCATCTGCAGGACATTTTGCAAAGACGTCCAGCAGCCCTCATGGACCATCACGTCAAAGGTGGTACCGTGCAACCTAGTCATATCTAAAAACAATCGTGACTGTTTCACCGTTCATTAGCCTATCATCCCCTAGCTTTCTCGTACATTTGCATCGTCCATCATCGTCCTAAACCAGCAATGTGTACAAAAAGCAGTATTGGACCGATCAGATTTGATCCTGCCAATATTCTTCTAGACAGATCAACCATATTGTCCGTCGCGTGTTGGCCGTCGACCTGCGCTTCGAGTCGAGAGATGCCGTTCTAACCACCCTGACCGCCCATTTTCTGGTTGATAAACATATCATTACGTTCTTCCCTGTACTATGATCGTCCTTTTATGGCTCTCTGAGTGCTCGAAATAGTCTATCGTCAATCTTGAAGTGATGTTCGATCTTGAAGGTGTTCTGTTCGTGAAGTCCATTATGTAGCGTAACTTTAACAATTTACACCCTGACCAATAATCATTCGTCAGCTCGGCCTCGGAACTGCATAAACTTATAGGTTTGAGATTACATAAAGCATCCGAGTTCCTGTGTCATATCGGTAGCAGGTATGTTGCGACTTTAGTAACTATCTTCACAAGCATCAAGACTCACATCGTCGTCGTTGGGTTCGGAATATCGAGCCCCGACACTAACCCAATCTAGCTTGGCTTGGCAGCGACTCAAACTCCTCCCAGGTCACCGACCCAACAACACGTACTTCGACCAACAACCTCAACATTCAAGCATCTTATCAGGAGTTTTCGGATCACGCGTCATAATTCTGCAACTTACATACTCACACCATGGCCCCTCAGGATAAAGCGGACGCTGGTCCAGCCGGAGCAAATGGAGCCCCCAAGAAAAAGCGCGTCGTTACCACTGCTGCAGACAGAGAGAGGCTGAAGTTGAGGGCCGAGGATATTAGGTGGAATGCAGCAAGAACTCCTGAAGCAAAAGCTTGGATCAACTCTACCAGATTATTGAAAGAGTTCCTCGCCAACGGAGAGGATGTCTTGGCTCTCAAAGCTGGTCCAGCAACAAGACGTGACCTGTGGGCCAAGGCAGATGCCATGGGTTTGCATGTTGAAATGTTCGACACGCAAGTACGCAAGGATGGACCACCCGAGAGCTGGCTTGTACTCGGCCGAGTTGCTTCGAGGATGGCGGTTGCTGGCAAAGTTCGAGACATCCAGCGTCAAGCCAAAAGACAGCTTCAAGAGGCCGAAGAGGAGGCTGGAGAAGAAGACGAAGCCGACGCTGGGGTCGACGAGCCTAAGAATCCAGCAGACTTGATCGATCCTTCTCTTCGTGAACAAAGAGCCCCTGTGGCTCAGATGATGCTACCGGGCGTTCAGCAAGCAAAGGACATTCGCCAGCAATTGCCTTCTATCGATCATACTTCAAAGACAACTGGCAACAACAAGACTGCACAGATGAATCTACCGAACGAGGATATCGAGGCTGCAAAGCAACTCAGTGATCTGAAAAGTCAATCTGTACCCGCAAGGCCAGTCTTCCGTAAAGACCCACTAGATGCTGCTCCAAATGTTGGCGCTCTGCCTCAAGAGACAACCGAACAACAGCCCACTACTGAAGAAACTACTGAAAACGACCGCATCGCCAGCTGGGTATCACAACAAGCACAGTCAGCCCAAACAGAGAAGGACATCGTAGATCCAACAGGAACCTGGAAACTCACCTGCGAGGCCATCACCGAGCAACTCGGCGAAATGGCATCACCATCCGATCTGAACCTCACAATCCACCTCGAGCCAACACGACCCCAAAGCGACAACGACACCGACGACGAAATGTCAGCCACAATCTCCGACGACGACGTCCCCGAATCCGAACTCACAGAAGCCCAAAAAGCACGTCTTGGAACTTACCAACTCTGGGCTACTTTCAACATGGGTCTCTTCCATGGCATAATCCGCTTCATGTCCCCCACCACCCTCAGAACAACTCCCACCCAACGCTCCTCTTTCGATCTTCTCCCCTCCCAACTGCCTTCTCCCGAAAATCGCACTTTCCAATACAAATGGCGCGGTCGCGAGACTTCAGACTCGGAGATTGCAGTCGAGGCAGAGAACGCCACTCAATTCATCAGATTCGAGGAAGATGGCGTCAAGCTGACTGGCGTGTTTGAGTGCGAGTATCTGGGCGAGACTGGATTCGAAGGACAGAACACTGGCAAGGGGGAGGTTGCGAAGGAGCACTTGGGTAAGGCGTGGAGCCAGCTTAGCCCTCAGGCGCATGAGATGGAAGATCAGAGGAAGGCAATGTTGCCGTGATGAGTGGTTCTGGTTGGGTCTGGTGGCGTTCAAACTCGTATAGATTTGCTTAGTCTCGCCATTATTGTTGTGCTTTCAATTTCGATTTGCACCTGCAAAGCTCCTGCACAATATCTTCGGCCTTGCTTGTTTCGGGTCAGGAGCTTTCGACCAAAAGATAGCAAAAGGGCAAGGACATTAGATCTTGAGTGGGGAAACCTGGCAATGTAGCCTAACCATGTATTCGAAGCTCATGAATGTATAAAAGATGCAGCTTGCTAAAGGTGTTGAAATATGTCGAATGCAAATGCCTTTCTCCCTTGATCGTCATATCCATTCACATCCAAGTATGATCATCTAATCAGACTCCTCGGGAACATCCTCTTCAGTGCCCATCAATCCAATAGCCCAGTGTACTCGTGCACTAGCCTTTGTCCTGACAAACTTCCTGTCGTTCTCTGCATCCCACTCAGAAAGCCTCTGCTTGCTGGCTTCCGCTAGACTGTCTCCGTACCGTCCCATTCGAAAATCGGTAAACGTGGCTTTGCTCACGCGCACATGAGGTGGCCCTCGTCCGGCGTCTGCTGCGCGGATCCAGCCGCTCTGACATCCTTCGGCGATGATACTGGCGGTAGCCCAGCCGCAACGTCGATTTGTTTCAAAGTAGCGTTCGACGAGCCAGGCACGGTGAGAGGCTTCCGTGTATTGGATGCCGGCGAAGAATTGGGGTATGACCAGATCGATCATTGCAGCGCCCATCTTGGGGTCTAGATGTTGGTCTTCGGGCGGAGTTTGTATACTTGCTGCTAGACGGCCGATGGAGTAGGCGTAAGGTTTTGTTGACTCGGCCGCTGCGGCCGCGGCGACGTGGGCGGCTGGTGGCATGTTCGGGTGGTTGCGGAGGGCTGCTATCATGGCCATGTTGTAGTTTGCCCAGAACACGCTGATGTCCCATGAGCGGTATACCAGGGCAGGTCCGAACGGTGTGATGAGAGGAGGCTGATACTCGGCGTCCAAAGGCTGGAAATAAGGACCTAGACTGTTGGCTACGAAATCCAAGGCTGCTTTGATACTGTTCCATTCTTGAAGAGCTGTTGCGGTGGCAAGGTTTAAATCTATGCTGTCGTACGCGTGTGAGGTTGTACTTGATGGCGAGTGAGAAACTCCTCGCGAGGAGAACATGCTTGGCGGGGGTGTGGCTGATGGATTGTTGGATGCATTAGATGTGCGTCTCCCGCTATCCAGTGGAGAGCCCATGCTCGATTTTTCGACCTTCAGCTTTCTCTTTCTATCTCGGACAGCAAAGTCTGCGATTCGAGCTAGAAGTAGAACGATGTGATCAAATGAGCCATAGGGAGCATCGGCCTTACCCAACGGTGCTCGAGGTGGACAGTCAGTATAACGGCTATAATCCATCCTATACATTGTCAGCGTGAGGAACATTGACAGTAGCTGCTATACATACATGAGAGGGTCAGTGCTGATCAAGCTGTGGTAAGCATCTTGCTTGCAATACCACCAATACAAGTCTTTCAGAGTGTCATAAGTCTCCAGATTGAAAGGTTGTGGAGGTGGCATTGCTTCACCAATGTGGCCATATCTGTCGTAGCTGACTCCAGTGCCACAGATTGCTCCGACGATATTTTCGTCGGCCTCGTACATCTGATCCAGCAGTAGATCCTGCGGCGGTTGATCTGGAGATATTTGTGGGATACCAGTGGCCGTGAACCGCGGCATCTGCTGGTCTTGCCGTGCCTTTACAGCCTTCATTTGCTTGAAGGTCTTGGTCATGCCGGCAAAGTCCATTTCTACCACTAGTTGACGGGCGCCGTTGAGATGGCTTTGCCAATTAGCGTGATTAGCAGCCATACACTCGTAGTACCCAAGCAACAAGGATGCCGCGAAAACGGGGACTGAGAGTCTCTTCTGCGGGTTGCCGACGCAATTGTGAATTCTCTTTAGCGCATATGCGTAGTGCTTGAGTGAGGGTGTCTCAGACGCATTCTGGATCTTGGCTATTTGTAAACTCGAAATTGCAAGCATGGACTGCAGAAGGCCTTGGTGGTGCAACGCTGCCATGGGCAAAGTGTGAGTCCAGATACACTTCCGTACCATTGGCATCGCCTTGCTGTCAGAAGACGAAGGGTTCAGCCGCCAGATCTGTCTCGCCGAAGTGGTCAATATCGCTGCAGTTTCCGACATGAAATGCGCAAACACTCTGGCTGTGGCTGGATTTTTCAGTGGATTCGCAACATGCTCAGGTCGGTAGCTGTCCATGGCACCGCTAAACACGAAAGTGTCAAAGTGCCGAGCATCCATCCTGGCCGCATCAAGTCCGTATTTAGGGAGGTCCTGCGTGCGTGTCTTTGATCCGTGGATGTTTTGTGCCTCAAATTCAGTGTCCATGTCGAACATTTCGTCCTCCGTATCAACATCATAATAGTCCTCATCATGAACTTCAATAGCTGCCTCATCCAAAACTCCATTTCGACCAAGCTGTGTTTGTAAGGAAACATTGTTAGTTACATCCGGAACGTTTATTGGTGGTGCTTGGGGTTTTCCTGGACGTGGTTGCTCCATGGTAGCTCCATATCCATATGATGGGCCTCCTGGCGGTGTTGGAGTTGGTTCCGGTACATTTGGGCTGAGAAATCCTTCTCCGTGCCATTGATGTGGGACGCCTATTGGCTGTTGATCGTCGGTAACATATGCGTTAGACCAGAGTACTGGTGTGAAGTGGCCTTGAACATCCTGCTGCCAACCAGTGGTAGAATATTGTTCCATATACGGTGAAACCTCTGGAATAGATTGATACATGACTGGATTTGGCGGACCACTGTCGACCGGAAGTCCATGAGAGAATGACGAACTTCGATCCAGAAATGGTTTCGCATCCGGAGATTGTTCGAACCGTGTTTGCTGCTGAGACATGCCATGGAGAATCGGATCAAAACCTGTGTGTTGAGCTATGGGCGGTGAACGCTGGTGGTCCATAGCATCACCAACTTGCCCGTACTGTTGTGACATCTGCGACGCGACAGAGAGCGAGCGTGGCTGAGATCCAGGATGTGGCGGATATGCTCCATGATGGCTATGCTCGTTCGGAATGCCATTCAGTCCAGCGTCGAATGTTATGGTTGCACCGCCGTGAGGTAGATATTGGAAATCGGCCGGCTTGAAGACAACTCGCTGGTTGTAACCTTCGCATTGGCGTTTTGATTTCATGCAGTTTTTGCATACGGGTTTGCCTTCATCGCACTTGATTCTGCGTTTGCGACACGTAAGACATCCCGTCTTTGTCCTCTTCCGGGCTGCCCTCGCTGCTTCAGAGCTGCCCGCCTGCGCGCTGCCCGCATCGCGACCCTCGGACGCGCCGCCATTCTCCTGTTTGAAAGCACCCATCATGCAGTAGTATCAAATTGGTCGCACCAGGGCTAACTGGAATTCCAAATGGGAAACTGTGCATAGTAGAGCCTCGCAAAGATGTGAGGTGCAAATAAGGACGCCCGCCCGCGCATACACCAATTACACAAGTGATTTGGCGGGGAGGCACTGGCCACTGGTCGCTGTATTCAAGCGTCGGAACGTGCCACCGAGGGCCGAGATATCAGGAGATTCGAACAGATGTGGCAAGCAACCAGGCGTGAAAGGAGCGTGCTGTCGATAGACGTTTGTAGGAGAGGTGGACACAAGGCGAGAGGTGTGCAGCGTGTGCTCCAGGAGGAGAGATCCGTAATGGCCAGGTCCTCTGCACCTGCGCCGCCCATCCGCCAACGGTTTCAACGGCGAGGAAACGGGTTTGCTTTGTCCCGGGCTCTCGAAGGATCCGTGGATGTGCCGACCTCTGCGCGCACAGCGCCGATGGAGAGGTATTGTTTGATTGTGCCGCCCCGCCTTGATGTAATTATCACGGGTGCCCCGAGTGCTCTAATTGATGACTTGTATGTAGCTAGGCCAGGGCTAGATAAGACCGGCGCAAGGATGAGGGCGCGATTAATTTGTAAGGTTGCTTGCGCCTTCCACCAAACCCAAACCTTGCCGAGGCGGCGTGGGGAAACAGGTAGAAAGTAGGACGGTCGCGCTCGATACGCCCGTACGGCCTACCTGTCATGTTGTAGCTGACATACGATGCATTCCTTCAATTACAACTTGCATGTGTGCTCCACTGCACGTTCTTCGAGCATCCATGGATTGGCATGTGACAATGTTGCTGAAACAGAGTCAGTCTAGCCGGCAAGAGTTGGCCCTGAGACCCTGATATTCTCTGGGCATGTTCGCATCAAAAGAACCACAGTTCGCTGCTAGCCAACACGTGAAGACCTCATGCCTCTCTAGATGCATCTAGTGTCACTACGTCGTGCTGATTTGCTATACGATGTGTTGATCGCCTTCAGTCTGCTACTCCGTAATGCAACGCACAAATGCAGAAGGCTGAATCTTGCCTGCCGCATGATATATTGGATGGCTTCGCTGACAAATCACCTCCTAAGGAGTCAGCCAGAGTGATTCTGTCCTGTATCTGTATCCATAGAGTGTTCTGTTGCTCGAGAAGTCGGTTCTACCTGCATTTTTGTGCTCAAATCTCTTTGCTTTCGGTACGGAGAATGTTCGATATGTTCGCAAGCTTTTCCTCTTTGCTTTAGCAGAAAGACAATGTGATTGTTGCCGCCTGTTGACACGATCTTGGGCTCCCTGTGAGATCCAATGACTCGCACAAAGCGTACCAAGATTGGTCGTGCCTTTAGTGACAGCCCCCTCGTACCTCAAAATCTCAACAACAGGCCTGCATTTCGAGGCTGCAACACGGAAAGCCATCCGACACAGGTAACGATCCGTGCTTGTTCGAGAGTGATCGAGAAAAGAACGTGTGTTTGTTACGCCGAACCACTCAAGACACATGTAGTTCTGAAGGCCGCGGGTTCATAAAATGACAGCTTTATGTCTTGCTTCGAGGATCTTCTGACATGGCCTGACGATGGCAGAGGCTCCTTCACTAGATCCTGCTTGTTGCGTCTCATCACATCTCAAGTCCGAGGCATGCAAGACCTGCTCTGAACATTTTGAACAGGAGAAACCTGGTGGAGATCTCATTTAGAACATGACGCGACGGGCAAAATATCCACGGTTTGACGCGTGCTTATCTCGTCAGCGGCGGCTTTCTACAACTCGCCGGCTGGCTGTCGGTACGAGATAGAGTTCGGCCAAGTCCTTCTGCGTCTCTGCCGCTTCCTTCGACTTGCTCCTGGACGTCAAAATTGCTGGACAGCCAAGTCAAGTGGACTAGAGCAAAACCATGTGTGCTTGTTGAGACGCAAAACATTCTTTGCAAATGCCGGATATGCCGGCTAGGTATGTACCTACTTGTATATCATGACCATCCAGCATCTTGGCACCCTGCTGCTGAAGTTTACCACCGGAGTGCGGCAGTCTCACGGACCCTCACGTCGCACTCTAAACCTGATATCGAAAAGATTGTCATACAAATGTGGATACTCTCACAACAATTGCGTGCACAACCCTCAAACAACCGGCAGAATTCAACACTCGCCCGGCGGCGAGGTTGAACACTTGTCTGTGGATTGGACGTTGCACCCAACTTCTTCATCCGATGCTGCTGGATAAATTCGAAAAGACATCCTAAAATGATGTCATGGTCTATAACCCCGACGGTGGAGGGTTTGACTGTTTGGGGCCCCAGTCTCGTGTCCCACAATAGTTCGCGGACTGGGGTTAGAATATAAAGGCAGTGGGCCCTCAGAAGAGCGCTCTTGGTATTCTTAGACAAGACGAGGCTTCAACACAGGAGGCTGAATATCTTTCGACATGTATACCATCTCAAATATTTATGTCTTGGCCGCCTTTGGTACCATTGGCGGTGCCTTGTTCGGTTTCGATATCTCATCCATGAGCGCATGGATTGACCAGGAGCAATATCTCGAATACTTCAACTATCCTAATTCAAATCTGCAAGGAGGTGTAAGTACACTTCTGTGCATAGCTGTGGAATCTTACTAACAACCAGATAGATAACTGCATCCATGTCAGGAGGATCTTTCCTGGGTGCTCTCGCTGCTGGATTTATCTGTGATGCCATCGGCCGTCGCAAATCTTTGATGATCGCATCCGTTATCTGGATCATTGGATCGGCCATTCAATGCAGCTCTCAGAATGTCGCTCAATTAATCGTTGGGCGCGTCATCAGCGGTCTTGCCGTCGGTATCACATCGTCTCAGGTCTGCGTGTTCTTGGCCGAACTGGCCCCAGGGCGTATAAGAGGACGCATTGTAGGTATTCAGCAATGGGCAATCGAGTGGGGTAAGGAGAAGATCTCGACATATCAACTTTCAAGGGTTGCTGAACTCAGAAACAGGTATTCTCATCATGTTCTTGATTGCCTATGGCTGTGCGAAGGGCGTCAGTGGTCCTTCTGCTTTCCGTATCGCTTGGGGTATTCAAGGTATTCCTGCCTTCATTCTCCTCGGATCCCTATTCTTCTTTCCCGAAAGTCCCCGCTGGCTTGGGTCCAAGGGCCGCTGGCAAGAAGTTGAGAATACGCTGGCTCTCTTACACGCCAAGGGCAATCTTGATGATCCGGCCGTACAAGCTGAATTGTCAGAAATTCGCGAAGCTGTCGCTGCCTCTCAAAACACTGAGGGTGTCACCTTCTTTGGACTTTTCGGTAAGAACATGTGGAGACGTACTTTGTGCGGTACTACTGTTCAAATGTGGCAACAACTGCTCGGAGGCAACGTTGCCATGTACTACATTGTCTACGTCTTCCAGATGGCCGGCCTGGGCGACCAGACCCTTACCTCATCCATCATTCAATAGTGAGTCTTCCTACGTTGTCGTTATCTTGCAACTGCAGATGCTAACTGATGCTCTCAGCGTCATTTTCCTTGTCACCACCGGTGTCATATTGCCCTACATCGACAGGATTCCTCGTCGCTTGCTTCTTCTGACCGGGTCCATCCTTTGCTGCATCTGCCACTTCACCATCGCTGGCTTGATGGCTAGCTACGGACATCACGTCGACTCTATCAACGGTAATACAATCCTGAGATGGCAGGTCGATAACAATACAGCTGCCAAGGGCATTATCGCTGTCAGTTACATTTTTGTAGCTGTCTACGGATTTTCTTGGGCGCCGTCAGGATGGATCTATAGTTCGGAAGTCTTTCCTCTCAAGTATCGAGCTCAGGGAGTTGGTCTCTCTGCTGCGACCAACTGGATCTTCAACTTTGCTCTCGTAAGTTGCTTGGGAAACATTCTGCATGATCATAACTGACCTGTGACCAGGCATACTTCGTCGCTCCAGCCTTCACCAACATTCAGTGGAGAACTTACATCATCTTTGGTGTTTTCTGCTTCGCCATGACCATTCAAATCTTCTTCACCTATCCTGAAACCCACGGGAAGACGCTTGAAGAGATCGATATCCTGTTTGACGCCAACATCCCTCCATGGAAGAGCAGCCAGGTCAAGAGCCGCTTCAGCGAGAGAGTCGAGACTGCTGTACGCAAAGGCTCAGTCACCGAGCACGTCGAGAACGAAGCCGAGAAGAAGAAGAGCGACGACTTTGCTGTCCAGAAGGAGAGCGTTTAAATGTGGAAGCTGGGTTTCAGCATTGCTTTTGTACAAAGATTTAATGATATAGAATTGGATTGCATATTGGGTTGCCTTTTCAGATAGAGGTCGGGCACTAGATTCGGAGTTATGATTATAGATATGCTCAAACATAAACTGATACCACTCTGTTTGTCTTGTGACACGTGCATCTATCCGGACTTAGTGACGACAATATCTAACATACCAAAGCACTTCGATCGCCCATATTGTAGGCAGTCTAACAACAAGACGAGTCGTGTATTCTCCACTGTGACACTGTTCCTCAGGAACATTTGTAAAGAGACCCAAATAAAAATCTCTTGCGGTTGTTATGTCGGATGTATATGTGAAAGCAGCAACCTTAGTCCTTGGACCAAGCACATTCGCAGGAACACCCTAGTAAGCAATAGAGGGTCTGGTAAACTCATACGTACAGCAGGATAGATCTTGGCGGGCACAAAAGCGGAAGTCGCGACGCACCTTCCCAAAAACTTTCAAAAAATTTCTTGACCTCAACCACACCTTTTTCTATACCACCCCAAAGGTCGCCAGGATGCCAAAAGAGATGATTCCGCCCGGGTTCGAACCGGGGACCGCCTGTGTGTTAGACAGAAGTGATAACCAACTACACCACAGAACCATGTGCTTGATGGTAGGTGAGCAAACTTTTGGGATATGAAGTTTTGCCGTATGCGTTGTAGGCCCGCAGCATGATCTCAACCGTGGTCTGCGTGCGTAGAAAGTGCATAGAGCCGGGTGGAGTGTGGTTGTGGGACGTGGCAGGTTACCATAGCTTGAAGCCTCAGATAACAGGAGAGACGGTTGTTTCCCTGGAGTGGAAACCTATCCGGCAGTGATCAATACATGACTCGGTAGCATTAGAGCGCGTCGTCCAGTATCCCAACGAGGTAATAGTAGTCGTGGTCTATACCACCAAATGTCTACTGTCTTGCTGGCCAGTCTTTTCCGGCGAAAGGATTCCGTACATGGGCCTTGACATAACTTGATGGAGTGAAAGTCTGCTCGTGCTAAGTGACCTTCTGGACAGCGATATGTGCATGACTCTTAGTTGTCGAAAGGTGGCCAGCGTTGGGGATACCAGAAGTAACGGCTGAATGGCAACATGGCGATGCGTCTGGCCTACCTGATTTTGTCAAAGATATGATTCTCGCGATGGATACAACAGCAACTAGAGAGCAGACATGCTGTAAGGAATATCTAGAACAGAACTTGTTTGGCGGCTGGTGTTGTTGAGCAAAAGGTGAAAGTTCCAGCGTCACTCGGTGGATTCGATTTGCCCGCGACGCCAGGCCCTGCCGTGCCACCTTCCTCTTTGGCCTTGCAAATGGATTTTTTTCCTGACTACCTTCTCACATCTTGTGCCACACAACTTCCATTCGGCGACTGATAACAGTCCCGGCTTGCTTAAACCAGCATGCAACAGGATCCGTCGAGTCAGGAATATGCAGACGAGGTCGCTCGTCTACGCGCGAGTGAGTCTGACTCCGATGCTGAACTTTTGGTACGTATTTTCGTCATCCTTTTCTACGAGTTGTTGGGAGAGCCAGGTTAGACGAAACAAGAACTGGTATCGAGTCTGAAAGTTCTGTTGAAACCTGATGTTCTTATGCATCAAGAAACAAATCAAGATTCTGACGGTCAACCCTTGTAGGAAAACCTAGGCTATAAGCCAGTATTGTAAGTTGCTCATCCGTCTCTAGTTGATCATAGCTCATGTAGTGCAAGACATCGTTCATACACGCTCTTTCACAATTTCTCGACCACATTTGGTGAGTACCGAGATCCTCAAATCAAGAATTTCCTGTCTGACCTCCTCTAAGCGGCGCTGTATTTCGTTGGCGGTGTTAGAGTCACGTTTAGCACTGGAATCAGCGCCGGCGGAAACCTTGCATACTGGACGTCCTACATTGTTACTTGCGTCTTCACGTTCATCACAGCAGCTGTTATCGCCGAGATATGCTCCTCCCTACCTCTTGCTGGATCCATTTACCTCTGGGCTGCCGAGGCAGGAGGACCTAGATTTGGACGATTTTTCGGATTCATTGTGGCTTGGTGGTCTACCACTGCCTGGACGACTTTCTGTGCGAGTAACACCCAGGGCGCCGTGAACTATCTCCTGGCCGAGATTGTGGTGTTTAATGTTGACTACCCCTCGGACTCGGATCATATCAAGTACCGCGCTGTTCAGTGGGCCGTGACCGAGTTCATGCTCGCGGTTGCTTGCATCGTGAACCTGCTTCCTCCTAAATACTTCCGCTGGATCTTTTATGCATCATCCGGGATGGTGTTGCTGGACTTTGTGCTCAATATGATTTGGCTACCTATCGGAGTGGCTCAGACTTATGGCTTCCGTACTGCTCATGAGGCTTTCATGACTACGTACAATGGCACTGGAGCGCCTGCTGGCTGGAACTGGTGTTTGTCCTACCTGGCTACTGCTGGTATTTTGATTGGATTTGATGCCTCTGGCCACGTCGCAGAGGAGACAAAGAACGCCAGTGTCAGTGCAGCTAGGGGTATTTTCTGGAGCACTGTGGTCAGTGGTATTGGCGGGTTTGTTGTTGTCATACTGTTCCTGTTCTGCGTGGTAAGTTATGCTGCTTCTCGTTAGACTGCCGGTCCGCTAATTCTTTGCCCAGCCTGATGCAGACACCTTTTTCCAGTTTGGTTCTGAGCAGCCATTCGTCCCTCTGTATGCTGTGGTCCTCGGCCAGGGCGGGCATGTATTCATGAACATTGTCTGTATTGTGGCTTTATGGTTCAACACTGCAATTGCCGTTCTCGCCGCATCGAGACTGGTGTTTGCCGTCGCGAGGGATGGCGTTCTTCCTTTCTCTGGATGGGTATCTCAAGTGTCGAATGGTCAGCCCAAAAACGCCGTCATTGTCGTCTGGGTCGTTTCAGCCATTATCAGCTGCACAATCCTTCCATCCAGCACTGCATTCACCAGCCTGGTTTCAGCCGCTGGTGTTCCTTCGGCCGCTGCATACGGTCTGATCTGTCTTTCAAGACTTGTTTTCACACCAAAGACATTCCCCAAGCCCAGATGGAGTCTCGGAAGACTCAGCAAGCCCTTCCAGTTTATCGCTATCTTCTGGAACGGCTGGGTCGTTGCCGTCTTGTTCTCGCCATATGCTTTTCCTGTCACGGCTGGCAATCTGAACTACGCTCCGGTAATCATGGCAATCGTTACGATATTCGCTATTGTGTCGTATTTTGTCATCCCTGCAGAGAGATGGTTGCCATCTCATAGGATTCAGCAAACGCTCGAGGCAGAAGGACCCAAGTCTCTCCGTGTTGAAACCATTGCTCATGACTAGAGTTTTCGTCCGAGCGAGCGACTTCGAAGTCCGTGTAGCTTGAGAGCTCGTCATGACAAACAGTAAAAGCTGACAACATACTTGCGAAAGCATCTTGTATATACTCATCGTCCAAGACGACTACTTCGATGAACTATGCGCAAAGCTCGATCTCAACGCGACTTGTTGACCATCAATGTACAAAGTTCGAGCGAAGGATGCCATTGTTTCACCGACTCGCTATCCTTGTATGCCGACAATAATACAAGAGTAATGTATTGCTGGACGCAGAGCTCTGAGCTCTTTGATTGCGTCGTATACGGTATGGTAAGCAGGAAGTAGAGAGCGCAGTGGTGCCGTCAGTCTGCGGCGATACAAGCCATAAGCAATACACACCCGCACCAGAGACGACCACCACGACCTGATGTTTACAACAGAAAAGACACTGCGCACGAGCAGATGCAAATGTTTGTCAGCAACAACAAACCTCATCCAGCAACGAGACACGACTGCGCCCGGGAGACGGGATGCGAGCGGAGAAGCTGCACGCTACCGGCCGCGGACGACTCGGACTCGAGACATGGGTGTGCAAGTTCCTTGTCACGGTGTCGTCACCCCCGAGGCCCGACCTGCACCAGCGTGCCTCCCTAGCACAGCTCGAATGTAGCGCCGAAAACCGACGTTGCAAGAGTGTCTCGGGCGCATCGGAAAGGCGTTTACGAATGAAATGGCACCACGTCGCAAAAGACTGGAGGCTCAGCTGCAAAAACATGCCTCAGGAGATGAGGGTGTTTATCAACCGATGGAAAGCAAAAGAGGGGGGCAGCTCAGGAGGAAGGTGACTGGCTTGGCGGCTGTTAGCGCGGACGAGCTAAGGGCAACAGCCAATAATCTGCAGACATGTCTGGCTAGTGCGACATTTTTGGCTTTTCCCGCGTTATCTCTGCGTAGACTTTGACTGCTTTCGCGGTGCCTGCTTGCTCGCTGCTGTTGCTGCTGCTGCTGCTCACAGTGTCTGCTGTCGTCGAGCGCGTCGTCCATCATCACGACAAAGCCACTTCCAGTCACAGCTTTCTCCAGCCAAGGTCTTCAACAGTCCAGGCATGTCCACAGAAAGCGGCGGCAGGGACCAGGGGCGAACAGCGACGACCGCACATCGATTATTATTTTTCTCGTTCGGTCGCGAGAGAAAAAAGAATAATGCAAGGGTCAGTCACGTGCATCTGGGAGGGTGAAGTTGGAAGGGCCAGGAAAGCGCGTCTGTGGTCTGTGGTCTGTGGACTGCGGGCTTTTGCCATTTGGCTGTGCACACTGACTCCTCGCTCTCACCCACTCTCACTCCCTCACACCTGGTCGCCAATGCCTCTGACCGTCGCCTGATTTCCTTTCTGCCGTTGCGCTTCTCGTCGTCGCTATCGCACACTTCTGCCAGCCATTTCCAACCCACTCGGCTCCGATCTCTCGCCCTCCCGTCTCTGTCTTGACCCACCCTCGACCAACAACGCCGTCTGCACACAGTCTTCCTTCTCCTTGTCACACCTTTATCTAGTCACCACGCTTCCATCAGTGTCCGTCGACCTCATCAGTCTTCGTCAAGTCCAGCGCAGCACTGCGCGAGGCCTTCGTGATTAACCATCCCTGTTCACAGCCTCGACATTCCTGGCCTCCAGCGACATGCGTTGCAGACACGATCCGACACCGCGCACGACATAGAATACCCACCAACACCACACCTGCATGACGACAACAGGCAGCTGGATTATGACAGACGTCCCACCGCCGTTGAACGCACTCGTTGCTGCTGCTCGCCAGCAGCAGTACAGTCATCCTCTGTCGTCCCCTTTCGCCGCCCCTCCCCAGGCTTCGCGACGACAACCACAGCCACCTGTTGACGATGGTGTCGAAGAGGACGATGGTGAGATCATTTGTATCTGCGGCATGCGCCACGACGACGGCTTTTCAGTACAATGCGAAACCTGCAACAACTGGCAACATATGATCTGCTACTATCCTACCGAGGCAGACCGTCCTGGCGAACACCAGAAGCATTACTGCTTCGACTGTCAACCACGATGGCTCGATGCAGATCAAGCCAAAGAGCGACAGAAAAAACAAATACAGCGACAAGCCCTCGACTCGCGGCGACCCGGCCCAAAACACCGCAAAAAGCAGAAGGAATCGCCAGCTGCTGTCAATGGTTCTTTACTGCAAGGTCGCGACCGTAAGAGTGCCAGCCCGCGCGACCACCCACCTCCTGCCAAACGTCCAAAGACAGGGCACCGTCCCTCTGCATCTGCCAACCACGCCCCTGTCAGTCGCAAACGAAACGGAACGATAACGACAGCCCGCAGCCCATCACCCGACCCGTCAAGAGCCATCATACCATGGTACTCGGAAGAGTTCTATCGCCTCTACTCTCAAGTCTCCTCGCACGTCGAGACGGAAACAAACCTCATGAACAATATTGCCGTCACAAACTCATTATCGGAATGGCTGAAAGATCCGGTCGTTGTCGAGAAAGACACGAACGGCCTTAGTCAAAACGACATCTTCCTCCGTTGGGATGGCCCCTTTGAGGACATGCCCGGCCGCCCCGAAGTTGCCTTGCATTGGGAAGCAGACCCCAACTTCACCGACCAGGCCGAGCCTCCAAAGTGGCCTTGCCTGACGGTTGAGCAGGACATATCCAAGCGTACCTTCATTGGTGAGCTTCGTGGACACATCGGCTACAAGGAGGAATACATGAACGATCCTGACAGTCGTTGGTCATCACTACGCCACGCCGAACCTTTCGTCTTCTTCCACCCCCAGCTTCCTATCTATATCGACGCTCGTCAAGAGGGTACCATGTTTCGCTATGTTCGTCGCAGCTGTCGACCAAACACAGAGATCCAGACTATCATCACCGACGGCACCAACTATCATTTCTGTTTCATGGCTACTAAGGACCTTCAGTCTGGTGAGGAGATCACAGTTGCTTGGCAGACAGACGACACCATCAAAGCAATGTACGCCGAAAGAGGCGTTGTGCACGGCGACGTGCCTGCCGACATCAAGTATGCTATCGCCATGTGGGTGTCCAATGTGCTCGCTAACTGCGGCCCTTGCGCATGCAACGGCGAAGGCTGTCTGATGGCTCGGTTCGATCGACGTGGCCAACCTCAACCTGTCGAACCAACCGAGACAGCTGCCGCGCCCATCAAAGTTCCCAAGTCACGTCGCAAGAAGCCTACCAACAACCTTTCACCCGTCGACCTGAATCGCAACAGCCACAGTCGTTCTGGCAGTGAAGCTCGAAAAGTCGAGGTTGAAGACGACATGACAGACGTTCGATCTGTATCTGGTTCTTTCCGAGCTTCGGCCAGTCGAGACATCACTCCCGGCACCCATTATTCGGCCGTCATCCCCGAGATGTCCGAACGCGAAAAGAAGAAGCTCATGCGCGAGGAAGAAATGTTCCGGCGACAAGAGGAGGAAAGCGGTCGACAGAAGAAGAAGCGCCACAGCGGTACCACACCTTTGCTGCCACAAAGCAATACCTTGTCTTCTTCAAAACAACAATCTTCAGAACCCTCGTCATCGCGTCGAGGCACGATATCCAAACGACCATCAAAGCCTGGAAAATCAGACAAGCAGTCTTCGGAGCCTTCGAGGCCAGTCTATGTCGATTCATCCATTCAATGCGACATGGACAACGACGACCCTCCGGAACCACAAATGCCAACCCCGCCCAAGAAGAAGCAATACTTGTCAGTGACACAACGCCTTCTTCGGAGGTGCGCCTCAAACAATCTCAAACGCAAGGCCGAGGGTGAGACGCCTGACGACTCACCCACCAATGGGGTCCACCCAGAGGAGACCATGGATATTGATACTGTTCAACAAAGCCCGAGGAGTGTAGGCGCTGCATCGGAAGCCACTCCACTCTCACCCGTGTCTATCAAGCAAGTTGATGTCAACATGACCGAGGCTGAACAAGCACGTCCTGCTTCACTTTCGCCCGCTTTCGGTCCAGTGGACGCCGACATGCAGGACGTGGACGAGCATGGTCGTGCCACCCCTCCTCCCAACGATCAAAACCCCTCATCGTCCTACAGCTCAGCAAGTCCTTCCACAGTAAAACCGGGCATTCCTTCACATCCACCGATGGATCCACCACCGCCGCCATGGCCACAAAAAGACGCCCCGAGTATAGGTGAAGTGCATCCTGCCTCTCCAGAGTTCAAACCTGCCCACCCCGAGATGCATCTAACCATGCCTCCGTCGCTGAACTCTGCAACTTCACCTCCACTTCTTACGCAATCGCCGTCAACCATGACGCCTGGTCTCTCCAATATACCCCTCTTTTCGCCATCCGTCTCTGCCGCAGTCAATCCCAGTCCCGCCAGGAAGAAGTTGAGCTTGAGCGATTACACAAAACGCAACAAAGTACACCAGCCAAGAGACATCTCTCCTGCAGCTAGTCTGACAGACAGTGTATCAGCCAAAGACAAGGAGAGCATCTTGAACGGCGTGGCAGTCACCGACTCTCCGGCATCAGAGCAGGCCATTGATGCAACGGCGCCACCGCTTGGAAGTCAAGAGTCCGTAGTACCACCAGCTTGAAACCGAAAAGATTTTGTAATATAAGGAAGAGGGTTGTCCAAGAAGGTGTCTTATTTCTCTTGATGATGATGGTGCAAAAAGGAGGATGGACCTACCGTTATTTTTGTGTGGCTTTCCAGCGTCTTCATTCTTCTCAATCATAGTTCTTTTGGTGTCTCAACACCCTGACTGTACGATGATGTTTCCAACCACTTCCTGTTTCTTATTGGTGACTCGAGAATTTTGTGCTTGTTCCTCGCTGCGGTGGTGAACAGCTGACCGATGCGAATACACACGAGCTCCAGGACGCCAAACCCTACCAACTGGCAACTTCGTCATTGCCAAAAGTCGTAGTCTATCTCTCCTTGAAAAGCAAGAACAACAAGCACTCGTTACGCTATACGGTATACGTACGAGTCTGATGCCACGACTCTGCGCCAAAGCGCAAAATGACAATGCCGCTTTGACCATCGCTATCCCACTCCACCGGTACCGAGACTCACATTGAGCCACGAAGAACGATCAAGAATTGAAAGGAACATGGAAGCTTAGAGAAGGAGCGAGCAACTTCAGGCATGACTAACGCCAGTCACTGGATGACGGATCCATGCCACACGAGAAAGAGCATGCCTCATGATTGCTGAACACTTTTTGCATAGTCAAGAAAGACTTTATCAACAACATGCTCCAACAACTACCCACGGAAATACTCTCGTCGATCTTCCAGGAGCTTGCAACAGACTCAGAATGGATGAACGACGTTGACGCTACATTTCACGGCAATACAGAGGTTCGTCAATCATGCTCCAGCCTTGCCAGCCTCTGTCGGACGTCTCAGAAACTACGCACGGTAGCAGAGCCTCTGCTTTACCAAACCTATGTCAAACCAGATACAATCGATACCCCACTTGAATTGAAACACATTCACAACTATCTGCAGATCTTGTTACAGCGCCCGAATCTTGCAAGTCATGTCAGAAAAGTATGCGTCAAAGCATGGTTTCAGCCTGGGACCTTGGAGCATCTACTTACCGACCATGTCCCTGAGTTCTGGAGGGAGTACGATATGGACAGATTTCCAAAGGAGCCGTTTCTGGACGATGGCACATTTACTGCGTTTCTCGATACTGAACCGAGACATGACAGTGAGGCATCTCCACATCTGCTCTCTTTGTATCGAGGGCATCTAGCAAAGTTGAATATCACACACGGACAATGAGATCTATGGTATGATGCTCTGCGGTCTGGAGCAGAAGATGCAGAAATCTCTCTGTTGCTGAGCTTGACAATCAATGTCGACAGACTGAAGATAATCATGCCGAACTGGGAGTACTTTAAACGCCCTGAAGCGCTGCCGCACTTCACGAGGATGCTCACACCGGATTCATTCTTACAAAACTTGACATCGTTAGATGTGTGCTCGAATTATACTGGTCATGGTTTCCATGAACTGGACGACTACCACCTCGATCGCCATCAAGGATACCCAATCTCTTTCCTACTTCCATTTCTGTCTCTACCGTCACTCCGAATCGCAAATATCAACGATGCATTTGGACTTGAAATCCTGGACGAGTACTCACCCATCACAACACTTTCCCCAAGCCTGAAAAGACTGGAATTTTCCTTTTGCGGCATCCATCCACGGGTCTTACACCTTATACTCAGCCAATGTCCCAATCTCGAGTTTCTGCATTGCGAAGTGGCAGAGTCAGATTGGCCGATATATGAGCTCAGCAAGACCATATACCCACATCGCCACAGTCTCAAAACCCTTGCATTGGACTTGTGTTATTGGTCTGCCTATCCAATCAGTACTGACAACCGCGGCACAAGGAAAGTATCCAACGATGAATATGCCAAATCCTTTGGCTTTCTCCGCGAATATACCTCCCTCAAGGACTTGAGCATCAGTGAGAATATGCTACTTAAATTCTTGCCAGATCCAGTGCTTCACGAAATATTGCCCAGTCAACTACAGACGCTTCAGTTGACTGAGTGTACTGCTTCTGTGGTCCCGTCATTAGAGTACATACTCGACAATCACGCGGAAATCATGCCGAAGTTGAGGAATATCAGTATAAGCAGATGGGATCCAAAGTTGGATTGGAGACATAGGACTCCTGACAGCAATAATGTGCCTTGGTACGAGGACAAGGCTAGAGAGGAGAAGAGCAAGGGTAGGATGGAGCGGTTACGGGATGATTATATTGCTGCAGGTATTGCGTTTTCGGTGTATGTGTAGATTTGATGGAATGGGAAGATATATCGATCGTATGGAGGATTGGTCGCTAGCACTCCATCTCTTCCTTCTTTTTTCTTTTTTCTTTTTTGCTTGGTTCTTTGTCTGTAAAAAGCTGTGAAGATGCATAGTATTTCCAAAAGAACGACAAAACTAAACCTCGACATCCCCTGCACTTCTCTGCCGCCTCGATATCAAGCTAAAACCCCACTATACAACTCTACAGACTCGCCTTTAGCTCTACATCGAGCCTCGAGCATTAACCTCTGCCGCTGAGAACAATTTGTGCCTTCTCCATACAGAAAGCCCTTCTCCAGCATCGATATATGTTTTTCCAGAGCCTTGTTTTTGTCACTGATGGAGTTGCCTGATATCGCTGTGTCTTGAAAAGTTATTGAGTAGTCGGAGAAAAGGTATACACGGTTTATACCCATGATGTTGTTTGACAACGAGATAGTGTGAAGATGGACTTTTGCGGAGATACTTCGATATAGTTTTCCTTGTGGCGAGACTCGGATACCGTTTCCATTATTGATGTTTGGAGAAAGAGCAGAGTGGTATCGTTGATCTTTTGACTGTGCTTTTGGGGTTGAAGGAGTGGGATGTATCATGTAAAGATAGGCCAAGGAGTCTCATGATCTGGATGTGAAACACTGGGTCAAAAGTATGGAATTTGGATTCTCTTTTTACTACGGTATGATGCTATGTATGTCAAGAGAAACCATTAAAGGTTTCAGATCAGACATACAGCTAGCAAGAGTTGGTATGATGTTCGTCTCTTCTTGAATATTGCCCTGTCTTCCAAGACTATTGGGCACCTTTAGGAAGTTTAGTCATTTTAGCAAAGGGGAGGTGGTAAAAGAGAAATTGTATTTGATTGAAATTCTCCTCGTTCTGCAGTACGGCCAAGGAAATTGACCATGGTACCTGGGCTTTTCATCTACAGCCATGTTGTTGGCTGCAATACAACTCATCTTGCATCAAGCATGGCTTGAACGACTCTGTTTAGCATTTCTGGCTCGTCAAACCCTTCATCTGTGAGTTCATTGTAGACGAAAAACTTCTTGAGGTGGGGGAACAGTGCACCAAAGAGAGGCACAATGGTACGAGCAGCAGAGGCGGGGAAGAATGATTCGCTGCATAACTATCAGCATACAGCAATCATAGATGGGGCATTCCCTTACTCGTGGCCTGGGACGATTTGCCCAATCTCAAAGAGAGTGAGATCCTGTAGTTGCGGAAACAAAGGTGCGAGCACTAGCAAGCGGTTCCAAGTGTTCAGATCTTGCTTCCATCCCAGTGTGCAGCAGGTAAGCCGAGGGCAGCTACGTGCAATGGAGGTTAAAGCGTTGCTTGTAAGAGAGCATCGCCAGTTCAAGTCGAGCATGCGTAGATGACTGAAGTGTGCTATCCAGGAAGCGAAATAGGCATCAGTCAGCCATTCCATATCCGAGCCATCATAATCAATTTCGAGCTTGGTCAAGTTCGCAAAGCAGCGAAGTTGATCGAAGAGCTTTTGTTTAGAATCTTTCAATCTTAGGTCAAGATGCCTGAGAGAAGTAGTAGCAGTGGACAGACTGACCATGATCGAGGAAGCCCGTCCGCTGAGTCTCAGATCCCGAAGGCCTGTATTCAAGGGAAAAGACTCGATGGTTGGCGTACTCAGATACTCAGCGAAGCAGTCATTCGGTAACGTAGAAAAGACACGGAGAGTCTCCAGATTTCCACGTCTCAAGAGCTCGGTGAGCACTTGAGGAAGGATAGACCGTCGGCTAGGAGCGTTTCTCCGAATCCCACGTCCGATGGTAAGTGAGCGCAAAGAAAGAGCTTTACGGAGATATTCCATGAAGATTATCTCATCTCCAACCTTCACAGGACAATCCAGAGAGAGCGCATGAAGTTGAACGCAGCTGGTAAGGAAGTTGAGTACAGCGGGACCGACATCCCACAGTGCATGTATGTGCAAGGACTGTAGTGTAGGTCTTAGGAATGACTTCAGCCATGGCGAAGCGTCAAACAAAGATTGAGAATTATGGATGCTGAGATGCTGGATCGAGGCGAAATCTAGGTCTTCACGCAGATCATCGAGGTCGAAGGGACCGCAGGACATGGAAGCTTGACAGATCTTGGCCGCGTAGTACTGGCGGCGGCTTCTCGTCCTGATCTTTCTTGAATTTGTGGAGACTATGTTGATAGATGCCGTGTGCCAGAGGAGATCGATCAGACGGGAGAACCATTCCTTGTTGACAAGAATTGCATTGAACAAAGAGTGGGTGTCGAGGTAGCTGCCGATCTGCGATTGCATCTCGGGTGGGAGCCTGTCAAGTGGCACGCCAGGAATCGATGGCGGTTCGTCGTTGCCATCCATGATGACTTGGAAAGCTGTGTACGGGTCGGTGTTGAGTTGTGATGAAGAGAGTAAGTTGTTGTTACTTTAGTGGGATGTGGAGGCACGTCGATGAGATAGACAGATGGAGAGAGTAAGGCTTGCTAGAGGTTGGAAGTGGGTAGAGAAAGGAAGAAAGCTGAGGGGGATATGGAAGAAATAGCAGTGGGAAGAGTGTTGGGTTTGTTTGAGGACTCACTGCGAAGTGCGAAGTGACGGCTAAAGACAAGCAACTTCAATCTCGAACTTGACCTTTCGTTTGAGGTGACTTGAACGAGAGTGCAAAGCCTTCCGGCAATATCACTTCCATCTGAGAGACATGGTATACTTCCAAGCTATGAATGCTCAATTTCATGTGAATGTATAGCCACTACAGTTTTTCACTTTTTGGCCAAGCGCGATCAAGGCGTCATCTGCGATGGTTGCCATTTTGGATTGACAGAGACAGCACCAGCAGAGTCGAGCACAAGTCGTCCTCTCACGAGCACGTCGAATTACAAGTGGCAGTGATGGGAAAGAGGAAGGAGAGGGCGACGGAGTTTGGACGGACTTGATCGGGACAACCACGGTCTGTCGGGCTAGTGCTGCTTAGACAAGCTTCAGAACGTCATGGAAGAGATGCGGCGATTAGTTAGTTGAAGCTGTAATCCACGAGCGAGCATTGATCACACTCGAGAGGCGTGTCTACCGTGCCTACCCACTACTTCTCAGGCCTGAACTCTGGTGCACCTGCCAGCCTGTCCTTTCTGCATCCCTCCCGCACACCATGTTGAACCGGCAATGCAGAGCAGCTCTGCAATCGTCGCAGCGTCTGTACGCCACTTCACGATACCATCTCGCCACTTCGGCCAACTACTCGACCGCCTCGCGTCGCATTCCTCTGACACCGCTGTCTCTCCGCCACTCGTCCCTCGTCGCATCGCGTTCGCTTAGTACCACTCCTGCCCGCAGGAAAGATGACTCGTCCAAGAAGCTCGATCCAGAAGAGGAGGCACAAGACCAAGAGAACAAGGACAACAAGGACCGCAAGGACTCGTTAGACCCTATCAAGGAAGAAGCCCGTGCAAAAGACCCCACACCCATCCCCGGAGCATCCGCAGTAGGAGCCGACGGTGCAGCAGCAGGCGGCGAGAGCGGAAGTGGTGGCAGCGGACGCAAGCGCAAGGGCGGCGAGAAGGGTCTCGTCAAGCCTTCGGTGCCCGATGTCTATCCCCAAGTTCTCGCCATCCCAATCGCCCAGCGCCCGCTGTTCCCTGGTTTCTACAAGGCCATCACCATCCGCGACCCCAATGTCATCGCCGCCGTCCAGGAGCTGCTCAAGCGCGGCCAGAGCTACGTTGGTGCTTTCTTGCTCAAAGACCCCGACTCCAACACAGACGTTATCAAAGACCCGAGCGAAGTCTACGATGTCGGTACTTTCTGCCAGATCACCGGAGCTTTCCCCGCTGGACACGGCGACGAGAAGGCCCTTCAGGCTGTTCTCTACCCTCACCGCAGAATCAAGCTCACCGACTTGATGCCTCCCAGCAAGGGTGAGACGACCACCGTCGAAGAGGCTCCTGCTGTCGCCACTGCTACCATCGAAGCCGCCGAGAAGCCCGAGGCTGACGTCGAGGCTAAGGGTGATGTGACTGCCAGCTTCGAGGAATCTCACGTCGAGACGCCTGGCGAGAAGAAGCAGGTCGCCCAGTATGAGCCTACTGACTTCCTCAAGACATGGCAGGTCAGTCTGGTCAAGGTCGATAACCTCGCCGATGAGCCCTTCGACAAGCGCGCTCCCACCATCCGCGCCTTGATCTCCGAGATTGTCAACACTTGCAAGGAGATTGGCAGCGTCAACCAACTCTTCCGCGATCACGTTTCGGCCTTTGCCATGTCTCAATCCGCCGCCAACATCGCCGACGAACCCGCCAAACTCGCCGACTTTGCCGCTGCTGTATCTGGTGGCGAGATGGAGGAGGCTCAAGAAGTTCTCACCAGCCTGAACATCGAGCAGAGACTCAGCAAGGCTCTTGAGATCATTAAGAAGGAATACATGAACGCGCAGCTCAGCAGCAAGATTAGCAAGGATGTTGAGAGCAAGATCCAAAAGCGCCAGCGTGAATACTGGCTCATGGAGCAGATGAAGGGCATCAAGCGCGAGCTTGGTCTCGAGAGCGACGGCAAGGATAAACTGCTTGAGGGCTTCAAGGAGAAGGCTACCAAGTTGGCTATGCCCGAGCCCGTCAAGAAGGTCTTTGACGAGGAGATCAACAAGCTTGCACATCTTGAGCCTGCTGCTTCAGAATTCAACGTCACAAGAAACTACCTCGACTGGCTGACCCAGATTCCCTGGGGCAAGCGCAGTGCTGAGACCTTCGGCATTAAGAATGCCATGAAGGTGCTTGACGAGGATCACCACGGTTTGAAGGACGTCAAGGACCGCATTCTCGAATTCATCGCTGTCGGCAAGCTACGTGGCACAGTCGAGGGCAAGATTCTGTGTATGGTCGGTCCTCCCGGTGTCGGAAAGACCAGTATCGGCAAGTCGATTGCTCGCGCCTTGAACAGACAGTACTACCGCTTCAGTGTTGGTGGTCTGACTGATGTTGCCGAGATCAAGGGTCACCGTAGAACATACGTTGGTGCTCTGCCCGGTCGCATCATTCAAGCCCTCAAGAAGTGCCAGACCGAGAACCCTCTCATCCTCATCGATGAGGTTGACAAGATTGGTCGTGGCCACCAAGGTGACCCTTCATCCGCTCTTCTCGAACTCCTTGACCCCGAACAGAACAACTCTTTCCTCGACCACTACATGGACGTCCCCATTGATCTTAGCAAGGTCCTCTTCGTCTGCACCGCAAACATGACCGATACCATCCCCCGCCCTCTCTTGGACCGTATGGAAATGATTGAGCTTTCCGGATATGTTGCCGATGAGAAGATGGCAATCGCCGAGCGCTACCTCTCACCAGCCGCCAAGGATCTCTCTGGTCTCAAGGACGTAGATGTTGAGATTGAGAAGGAGGCCATCGCCGAACTCATCAACAAGTACTGCCGTGAGTCTGGTGTACGTAACCTCAAGAAGCAGATTGAGAAGGTGTACCGCAAGTCTGCTCTCAAGATCATCCAAGACCTCGGTGAAGAAGCCTTTGCCGAAGAGAAGGCACTCACACCCGAAGGCAAGGAAGCACAAGAAGCAGCAGCAAAGGACACTTCGGACGTCAAAGAAACACCTCAAGACATTGAAAAGGAGACCACAGAGACACCACGCGTGGCCCTCAACGTGCCTTCATCCGTGAACGTCCGCGTCACAAAAGATAACCTCAAAGACTACGTTGGACCTCCCGTCTTCACCGCCGACCGTCTCTACGAAACCACACCCCCTGGTGTCGCTATGGGTCTCGCCTGGACATCCATGGGTGGAGCCGCCCTCTACGTCGAAACAATCCTCGAATCCGCACTATCAGCACACTCCCGTCCTTCTCTCGAACGCACAGGAAACCTCAAGGCTGTTATGAAGGAGTCAACCTCGATCGCATACTCATTCGCAAAGGGCTTCTTGGCTCAACGCTATCCCGACAACAAGTTCTTCGAGCATGCTAGAGTACATATGCATTGTCCCGAAGGTGCTGTGCAAAAGGATGGACCAAGTGCTGGTATCACCATGGCTTGTTCGCTCATCTCGCTTGCTCTCGGCAGAAGTCTTGAACAAACTGTTGCCATGACAGGTGAACTCACCGTCACCGGTAAGGTTCTCAGAATCGGTGGACTCCGAGAAAAGACAGTAGCGGCGAGACGAGCTGGAGCAAAGATGGTCATCTTCCCCAAGGACAATCTGAGTGACTGGATCGAGTTGCCCGAGGTAAGCACATCCTGACATATCAACCCCAGAGGAACTGATTGCTAACGTATCTCACAGAACATCAAAGAAGGCATCGAAGGCAAGCCCGTAGCCTGGTACAACGAAGTCTTTGACCTCGTCTTCCCGGGCGTCGACGCCAAAGCCGCAAACACCATGTGGAAGCAACAACTAAAGAAGGACAAGAAGGACAAGAGAGAAAAGGAAGACAAGGACAAAGAGTACGACTCTGACTAGATCTTGTTTTTCTCATGTATAGATGATTGGCGGGGGTTGAGTCTCTAGACTTTGTTTCGCATTTGTGCTATAGGCGATGGAAAGGGTCGTGTTTTTTGTGTTGTTTTCTGCCAGCGATGACTCCTTTTTTGGAATTTTTTTGATTGCATGTCGGATATTTTTTGTGTATAAATAAATCTCTTCTTCTCTTTTGCTCTTATTTGCTTCTTGCTCCCTACTGTTTCTTCTTCCCTACTGCTTGCTGCTTTGTATGCTATGGACAAAGGCGATGTTGTAGTGTTTGACCCTTCTGTTTCTGCAGTGATAGAAAGCGGATTGCTTGTCTCTATGCATGGCTTGCTCGTCGACTGAAAGTTGTGGCATCATGTAGGCGATTCGACAGAAAATCCAGAGATATCGGGAGAGGGGTTGCAAAAGGCATGGACATATAATGACAACACTTGATGATAAGCGAAGTAGGTCAGACAGAGATAGGAAGCCTTGAAGTAATACATGAATCAATACAATTCTGCCACTTGTATATAGCCATCCGTGTTTTCTACAAACGCGCTCTCGAATCGAGTCACCAAAGCCCCTTGACAAGTTTCATGACTTGATCATACAACTCTCCACTCTCGGCTCTAGTCGCAGTCTTTGTGATTGTGTGCGCCTCACTCTGATCAACCTTGTATTCCGTCAGCGAACTCTTCAAGCCAAGCTCTTCTACAAGGTTCAGGATGGTATCTCCAACAGCTTGAGCGTCTTTTTGATCGTCTCCGGTCTTGGTGACGCCGACAAAGGGACAGAGTCTCGAGAGCTGGGAAGCAGCAGAGGCATCGGTGGAAGCTTTGAGTTTGACGACGTGCCCCAGAGTCATGCAGGAGGTGATGCCATGAGGGATACTGTATGGAGAGCCCAGGGCATAGCCAAGTGTATGGCTGAGACCGAGACCGCCCTTGACGTTCAAGCCCAAGAACCCAAGCGAGGCAAAACTGGCCAGTTGCAGTTTTGTGATGGTGTCCTCGTCTTTGGGGTTGGCCTTGTACTTGGGCAGGTAGGTGAAGAGGTCGTGGGCGGCAACCAAGGTCATTTGGCGACAAGGAACTTCTGTGCTGGTGGGGTGGTAGAGGAGCTCTACTGCGTGGTCCAAAGCACGTAGTCCAGTACTCATCCACAGCTTCTCGGGTGTTTCGAGAGCAAACTTGGAGTCGTAGAGGATAGCGTGGGGTGCACACTCTGCATGTGCGACACCAGTCTTTTGTCCATTCTTCTCAGTATACCCAGCGTTGAAGGTGCATTCTGCTGCCGACAAGGTTGTAGGGATGGCGATGTGGTGGAGGAAACGCCCAGACTTCTCGTTCAGGCGGTAGGAGATTGCCTTTGCGCTGTCGATGGGCGAGCCGCCGCCGATACTGATGATGGTGTCTATGCTGTCGTCTTCACGCACAGCGTCTGTTGCTTTGTCTAGCTCGGCTACTGGAGCGTGTTGCTTGATATTGGAAAAGGTGCCGGCGTGACGCGAGCCCAACTGCGATTCGACAGACTTGATGAGCGAAGTCTTGTTTGCGAGCGAGGAGCCAGTAATGATGAAGGCTTTGGACTTTTCGTTTGGAAGGCACTCGAGCAGATGTTTGGACACACAATCGGGGCCGTAGAAGAGGTGTTGGAGATGGGTTGGCTTCCAGAGACCGGAGAGCGGGGACTGCGATGATTCGGTCATCTTTGATTTGTGCCTGACTTGCTGCAAGGTGTTGAGGTATGCTGAGGGAGAGAATCTAGAAGGGAGCGGTGAAGACGTGGCTATCCTTCTCATAGAGGATGCCGTCGGCAGTGAGCCCCGCCATGAGTTGCTATGACGCAACACGCGGTTCCGACAGCATCCTCGGATGACAAGTGGAGAGATGGTGTTTCGTGATAGGTTGGACATGACAATTCCTCAGATGTACTATACCTCAAACCAAAGCCCTCACCTTGTCAGAAAGAAGCTCAGATGCAACGAGAGACGATGCTTGGTCGGATAATCATCTTGGTCTTCGGCGGGGAAGCCGTCACTGTGGGACGGTCCATCCCGAACAGAGGGCTGCCCTTGCAACACGACATGCATCTTTCCAGGCATTCCAGCCATCTTGATGTCTCCTCGTGTCAGCGTAGCACTCTTTCCAAATCTCGTCCAGAGATAGCACGTCTCCCGATGCTACCATTGCCTCGTGCAAGACTTGTGCACACCGCTTCCCTCGCTCGGCACTGTCTTTCTTGTGCATAGCTGCCATGCCGGCTTTAACGGAACGACATGAATGAAACTCAAGACATGCTCATGACCTGTGCCCGCTGCCGGCTATCGTCAAGAGAAGTGACGTTCCTGCCGCGACCCGCCAACGTTCTTGCGGAGACAGATGAGACAAGAGGCGTCTTGGAGTAACGTCGCTGAACCCGTCCAACGACAGCGATCTGTATTTCGCAGACCGCCAATCTCACTGTCGCCTTGCACGAGAGCAACTCAAGAACGAGAGAAAGTGCGAGAGAAAAAATGCCACAAGAGCCATGCTGCTGCTCCCGTGCTTGGTGGCACAAGACTATCGAATTGTAGTATTTTTAGTCCAAGGTCGCGCGTGAAGAGAAAAAAAAGTTAAGGCCCACCTCACGCGTAGAACTGCAGAGCATTCGTGCACGCGACTGCCACGGACCACTCTTGCCCTTGCGACGCGAGAAACAGTCGACGACCATCCATGGTCCAAACAAGCCCGTTGAGCAAAGTCAATTGAGGCTTTGTTTCAAAGTTGCGATAGACTGTGGTTGTACAGGGCAATGATGCAAAAAGCAGGCAAGTGAGTGGCGGTGTTGATTGGCAAAGAAAAGAAGGCAGGCCTGATGGCATTGAATGGTCGATATGCGACGGGACATGCATACAGGTCGCGTCAGAAGCAGGATGAGAGCAAGGTCCCGAGTTGCGGCATTGGTGGAGACTGAGCCCCTGCTTTGTGCGTCCGCTTCGTCCGCTTCCATTTGGGCTTCGACCAAGCGTGGGATGCATGCAAGCGGCAACTTTTACCAACTGCTACCGAGAATAGCAATGACGTGCAGCGGCTGTCGTCCGCCGTGCGAGTCAATTTTGTATATAAGAGCATGATCATGCCCGCCCTCGAATTTTTTTGCTTCCTATCAATCGCGACTTTATCAATTCACGCCAACACCATCTGAGCATCGATCAATCCAATCTCATATCGACTTGCCATATCAGATCGTATATCATAAACAACAATACTTCTCACTCGACCAAACCCTTCCACTTACGATCAACACTCGACACCTTCAAAATGCTCTTCTCCACCATCTTCACCGCTGTTGCCTTGCCTCTCCTCGCAGCTGCCTCGCCAATCGAGCTCGAACGCCGTGCAGGAGGACCTGCCATCGTGCCTCTCGCCGACAACTGCACGCTCATGAACCCCCTGCCTCACGCCTCGCTGCACCCCGGCAACGCCAGCGTCTCCGGCTATGTCCCCTCTACCGCCTTCACTTCCTCTCAGATCTACTCTTGGTACATCCCCCAACCCGACTTCCTGTCCAAGGAGGCCCGCTGGTCAAACTGCATCGAGCAGTGCAATGGCTTCAGCGGCTGTGTATCTGCCTTTATGGCCTACAACGCACCCCTGCCCAAGGGATGGTTGGGTCTGCCTGGCGGAGAGTTGGAAGTTGGCTGCTTCATGTTCAACAAGACCTTGACGCCGCTTGACTTTGTCGCTGCCGAGCAAGGCCGCTACGTCAATGCCACGGCTGGAAACATCTACTGTCCCAAAGCTGCCACCGCGACGGCAAACTCGAGCGCAAAGTCGACTGCCACCAAAAAGAAGCCTGTCAAGGTTGTTGCTTGAGCGGTTTTTTGTGACTGGTTTTTTGCCGTTTTGAGATCCACTGTCCATTTTTCTCTTGATCTCTTCCTCTGGCGATTGAGCGATCTGTTTCGTCATTTCCTCGGCATCATTTCCGCAAAGCATTCTCATCTATTGCTTGCATCTGGATTCTCTTTTGGGATTGAGCATGGGCTTGGGTATTGGGCAAACAGCCAAAAACAACTTTACGACATTCCGCATGGGATTTTATGCATAATGATTAATGGTTTCTTTTGGGTTCAATGATCCGGCGTTTTCTTCCTTTTCTATAGATCGAATGATTACCTTTATCGATTCTGAACACTTTCTTGTTGCTCACTTGGCCTTATCTTTGTCGTGTCTTGTAGTCAAGCTTTTCTGTTGTCTGTATAAGAGCACCAAGCTACACGTGCATGTCAGTGCGGTCAGACCCCTGGTGCAAGACGCCAAAGCTGGAGAAGCATACTGGAAGACATATGGAAACGCACTAGCCAACGCTGTTGCATTGACCTCCTGTTGTTGTCATCTTTCACCGCTTGAAAGGTTAAGGAGTGGCAGTGTGGTCTACTTTTTGCTGCTGGACAGGAGTAGTGAACAAACACGGACGGCTAGGACTTGATCGGATGACTACTAACATCCAGCAGCTCTTTTTGCATTACCGATTACTATTCGGGTCAGACATGACAACTATGAAGCATAAGTGACAATCTCATCGCTCTGGTCATGAGTGTGATCATAAACATCATCAACAATCTTGAACCTGTTTGGCGGCACATAGTCCACCAGCTTGAAAAACTCGGCCATGGCAGGATGTTTCGCCGCATCGTTGATGTTGAATGGCAGGCTTCCTTGATAGATGGCTCGAGTGAGAAGGTTGTCCAGTTTCTCCTTTCTTCGCTGTGCGGCTCGATGCGCAAAGGCCATTGCTCGCTCGGGAACAGAATCGGGGTTTGAGGTGTGGGCCTGGGGACGCGGTCGGGGTGGCTGTGGTGCCGTTGCTGGTGCAGTGGTGGGTTCAGAGGTTGAGGCTTCGTTCATGGGGGTATCTGTTCCTATCCCACTGTTCCAGTTGCGTATGTCGTCTAGCGGTGTAGATAGTGATTGCTGTCTTCCACTGCCGAGTCCGTCTAGCAGTGTAGGCAACGACATGTCGAATTGTCTCCTACTGGGCGTTTCCTGCTGCACTTGGCCGCCATTGCCGCTTCTGGCACCTGCTCCATAACTGACGGTTCGTCTTTGCGATTCATGTAAGAGTTCCTCGGGCACATCGTTCAGCTCTTCGTTGTTGGTTGCAGCGAGTTCGGCCACATAACGGTGGAAATCAGAACATTGTTGCAGGTGCTTTACTTTGCGACTGGCGACACTGCGAGCGAGGCGTTTGGTCTTGCAATGTCTGCACTGGACAATGACTTGTTTTCCCGCGCTTTCGACTTGGTCGAATTGCATCGAGGCATAGCCTTCTGGTCGTGGCATTCTGCGGAATGTACTGTAGACTACAGATTCATATGGAAAGCACAGTCAACGGTATCCAGATCTGTATCTTGAACATGGTAAGCTGAGGTTACTTGTCACGCATTGTGGTGCATGACCATCTTCGGCCGTCTGATGGTTTATCTATAGAAGCTCCCATCCAACGGCCAGTCGACGATGCAGGCGGAGGCTGAGGCGAGGTGCGTGTTTCTCTCGAGAGGCCATTGCTGCATAACAGATACGACAGGAATTGAAAAGAAGTGGCCAAAACTCACGGGAAGATAATGTCTGTTGTAGGCGACCAAGGATGTAAACGTCGATGTGAAGCAAACACGTCCGCGACGGTGGTGATGGATCTTTGTGGTCGTTAACGACAGGTTCTCGACGAGCAACGCGTTGGAAATGATTTTTGTGGTCCGTGCCCCCAAGTTCTTGCTTGGGGTATGACCCTGCTGCTCACTAGACATATCTACCTTTCATCAGCGGCACAGTGTACGGTGCATTTGAAGTAATGAAGAGATGAAAAATTAGTCTTATGATTGCGCGTTTGTTTACCTTAAAGCAATTGCTACAGGGTTGGGTGTATACTATCATCTCAGAACTCGAGCAATGCTTGTGAATTTACATTTCGAAGAACATTGACTACGGGCATAATTGTCACCTACACATGGAAAAGAGAATCTCAAAGGGATACTAGCAGGTACTGTAGCAGACCAGAAATCACGAAGCAAAAGAAAATCATCGGATCAAGTATTGTCGCAAACGTTTCATTAATTTGTTGATCAGAGGGTATCTCGTCTTGTCCTCCCAATCCCATTCCATTGCGCTTTCCATAGTAACATCGTAATCGGTCGTATAAGGTCATGCAGCGCTCAGCCTAGCATACAGAGACATCTGCCGCAGGCGTTCAGAGCCTCAAAAGTGTGTCGCTCATTCAAACTCATGTGGGCGAGTTGTTTAGCGGAAGCAGTTCAGCTTGCCGAGAGAGAAGCGGAAGGGAGCGCGATGAGGGCCATGCTTGTCGACGACGACACCACCGCCTGGACATTAAACATCAGTGAAATGGTCGATGGGAATTGCTAGGAGATATGAGCGTACCAGCGTGCTTGCCGCCCCAGCCCTTGGTCCACATGAAAGGCATCTTGAGTGTGAAAGTTTAAGATTTGTTTGATGGTCTGGTTTGATGTTGCAGTGTTGGTGGTCGAGGTATTGCCTTGACTGTTGTTGTGTTTGGATGGAGGTAGAGAATTGATGGAGCGATGGAATCGATTGCGATAGAGGTAGGTGATATATAAAGGTCGGATCCACCAGTTTTTTATCTCTTTCAACAATGACCTTGCTTTCCTGTGTTGATCGTGAGGCTGGGTGCATTGGTGTGTTTGTGAAACCAGCGAGATTTGTGGCTGTGCGTTTTGCTTGGCCTCGTCATTTCGATCGGCAAACGTCAGAGGCTTTTGTTGTCAACATCGACCATTTTGGTGATTCTGGCGGATTGTTGCAACTTGGCGAGGTCTTGCGTTTCACGAAAATCATTCTCTCTGACATCGATCTTGCATCTGGCTTGATGTGTGTGCCTCGAACTGCGTCTTGCACGTTGCCAAATGATGCGACAGTGTCATAAGGTTTCTTGCACTACTGCGCCATCTTCCTCATCTGTCGCCTATATGGTCCTTCATTCACAGATGGACGACATAGACGTCCATGTTTACCAGGAAATCGTGATCTTGACATTGAACTTCTCTTATCTGAGCTAGGTATCATCTCTAACAACCAGGTGCATACTTTTCGATAGAGGAGTCGAGTATACTACGATGCAGCACATAAGCCTTCTACACATCCACACTCGACACAGAAGCGACCAGTCAGTTCAGATCTTCGACTTGATCATTTAGCATGTTCACTGTAGGCATTCTTGCAATGCGTATAAATCTACGCCCAAGCCGCCTTGATGATGTCAGCCGCCTATACTGAGAGTCAACAATCGTGTTTCCGTTGGACATGATCAGAAACGACTCACCTTTTCAGCAACAGCAAAAACACTGCTACTGCTATGCCCAGCCACAACCATAGGAAAAATACCCGAATCAACTATCCTCAACCCTTTCGTACCATATACCCTCAACTCACTGTCCACAACACCACCCAACTCCCTCTTCATCATCGCCGTCGTCGACGAAGGATGCTGCCACGAACTTGTCGCTGCATTCCTAATCGCCTCTTCAATCTCCGCATCGGTCGACACATTCTTACCAGGAAAGGTTTCGAGTATCCCCAAAGCTTGCATTGGGGACGAAGAAGCCCACTCGCGGATTCTCTTGACAGAGGCAATCGCGATGGCCATGTCTGCGGGGTGGGAAAATGTGTTGAAGTCGACCACAGGGGCGGCAGAAGGGTCTGTGGTGTTGATGTATATGGCTCCTCTACTCGATGGACGGATGATGGCGAGGGGAAGGGTGTCGCCGCCTTCCCAGGCTACTTCCGCTACCGCAGCATGAAGTGATGAGTAAAGAGATCGAAGAAGTTTGATTTGTTGTTCGTAACCAGAGATGATTGAAGGGTGAGTTGATAGTGGAAGTAGGGATGAGAGATTGACTGACGATGCAGAGGCGATGATGGAGTGGTAGTCAGAAGTGATATTTTGAAGAGGGAGGAAAGCTACGGTGCTACCGCTCAGGTAAGGCACTGTCATTGCACCTGCAAGTGTGAGTTAACTGCTGATTCGAAAGTGACGAGCTGTTCGTCTCACCTGTGCGGTTCTTGTAGTATATGTCGAGTTGCTCAGCAGCCCAACTCGCGTTCGAGAGTATCCAGTCCGGGCTCGGGAAGGTATAATCACCATCTGTTTATTCAGCACCATCATCAGTACGACTGTCATTTGACAACACAACATGACTTACAACTGAATTGCATATACAGTGTAGGCTGATCCTGAAAGTTGCTACCCACTCCTGGTAGATCCACAATAGTCTTGATTCCAAGACTTGACAGCAGCGACTCAGACCCAATGCCAGAAAGCTGCAGGATCTGAGGAGTTCGGGCGGCGCCTGCTGCCATGATGATCTCACGGCCCGCTCTGACCGTTCTGGTCTCGTTCGTAGCACTGGATGTAAACTGGCCACAAAAATGAGTTCTTATACCAGAAAAGAAGACGTAGAAAGCAACACTCACGTCAACAGAAACAGCTTTTACTCCCTTGTCGAAATTGACCTTGGAAATAGTATATCCAGTAAGCAGATGCAAGTTCCTTCGCAGATTGGCAACAGGGCGATAGTAAGCATTCGAAGCATGTGCTCTAGACTGATTCTTGGCATATGCAGAAATGGTACTGTAAAAGGCACCAGTAGCCTCTCCATTGTTCGGTTGAGGGTTTATGGCAACACCAATACTGTTCCAACCAGCAAAGAAGTTTTCTGGAGAAGAAAAATCAAGTTAGCTTGGTCCTACTCCATGAGGTAAGAGAAAGAGGATCTTACTGATCACCGGATACTGGTAGTTTGAAAAACTCGACCCAACAGGTCCATTGATGCCATGTGGTTCTAGATCAGATGAGATGACTCCAGGGAACATCTCTTGAATTCCCTCGATTGGCGGCGTGAATGTCTCGCTCTGCACTGAACATTAGCACTTCGTCTTTTCCACTCAGTCGCGAGAGGACACCTTTTTGAAGTAAGGCAACAGTCCATCCCATCCCCATCCTGGGTTACCCAATTGTTCCCAGGCATCGTAGTCAGCTCTTGCTCCACGAGCAAAGAACATGCCATTCACTACTGTTCCACCACCGACCACATCGCCAGTGTACAAAGGTGCAGTGCGGTTGTTGAGACCAGGTTGAGGGATACTGGTATCCGTCCTGAGATATTTGTCTGGGACCGCGAGACCCGGCACTGTGGTCCCGTTATCTTGACCATCGCTGTCATAGTATTAGCAAATTGATGTGGAACCGGAGAGAGTGGAAGGCTAACAGATAGCCACGCTCAATGACCAGTACATTGATGTGAGGATCCTCAGTCAAGCGATTCGCAACGACAAGACCGCTTGTCCCGCCGCCAACGATAACATAGTCATAGGTCTTTCTTAGCTGCTCGGTATTGTTGCACACGATGGCATGTGGAGCAGGATGGCCGAATGGTGAGCCATAACAGTCTGCAATCAGAGTCAACAGCGCAACAACTTGTATGATTCCCAACATGATGATAGGAAATGTGTTCCAGAGTAAATGACAAAGAAGACGTAAGAAACTGGATAGCGGGTTTAATTTGAGCAGTGGTTGTAATTGTTGTCGCCTAATCGAAGATTCATGCATGCAGCCTCATGCAGTCAGATTGCATACATGACGATCCCCTGGCACATGTGATCTTACAGATACCTGGTTGGTGGAAGACAAATCTCCTGCTCATTGACATAGATGCTCTGAATTCAGGTTCAAGACACCATGGCTGCAAATGGCAATGCACCCGACCTCGTCTTTGCACCTGATATCGCCATATTTGACAAAATCATCTTTGCAAGCCCAGGTTCTGTCTCCGATGTCCAGACCTAGAGATGGATGACTGACAAGAATCTAGTAAGCTTAGATCTCTTGAGGCCTACATCTCTTCATATATGCCAGGACCAGGTCAGTCCACTCTCCTCTGAGACGCATTCTTGTTGATTCGAAAACGATTCCCGAAGCAGTCGGATGGTCTGGGCGACACTCGTCGAGTAGCATCGGGCACAGAGCGTTTCTGGAGAAGCGATTGTGCTTGGAAAGGGCGCCGACAATCTGATCCGAGCGAAATGTGTCGGCGTGGCTGCCTGTGTATCTCGATCGAAAGATGTTGTCGAGTGTTGAAGCCTTCTGCTTATTCCCGGTTGGCGAATATATCAAAGACGTCTCACTTCTTGTGTCTCCCATATCTTGTAGCTCTCAAGCAGCTTGCATCTTGGCCTCAACCTTGCCTTCCCACTTCTTGACCTGCGCATCCCACTTCTTGTCTTTCTCAAAGTTGTTCTTGGCCCAGGTAATGATCTCTTGTACCGCGGTAAACTTCTCCAAGAAGTAGAGTTCAGAGACAGCGGCTTGAATGGTTTGATGGTGCTTCTTGTCCAGTTTCGTTTTTCCTACTCCAGAGCGTCCATCAGACGTCGAACCAGAAGTACTCGCATCAACAGATCCAGCACCCACAGCAGACAAGAAAGCCCCAGAAGGTCGAAAACACGGTTCAAACTCTAGTAATTGTTTCCAGATCTACCCACTCACCCCATCAGCCAAATCTTCCATGACCCTTCCACAGATACACAGATCACTTACACTGCCCTCGTCAATCCTAGCCGTGTAACTCGCCTTTTGTGCCAAAAAGTCGTCCTCGGTATATCTTGTTCTGGCGGCGCGCGCGGCTCCGGCTTTTTCTCTCTCGGCATCGCTGTCGTCTTCTGCTTCGACGGCTGCGAGGGTCGCGTCGGCGCCGGCTTGTTGGTCGTGTGCGGCTGTGGTTGCGTAGTCGTCGCTCGAGACGTCGAGGGCGAGGAATGGATCGGCTTCGGCGGACATGGTTGTGTGGGAGATGCTATGTTGCAAGTGGTGGTTCGTCGCTGGAAAGAGGGTTGACAGAAAAAAGTTGGTGGTCGAGGGAAGAGAAAAAGAATTAGAGAAAAAATAGCGGGGCTTCAAGACGGACCATCAATGTACTCGGCGACTTCATCCAGCCATCGTTGCAGCACACGATCAAAGCAACGACAGAGCCAAAACAGATAACGCACTGTATTAACCAATAGCGTGGTACCTGAATACAATCTTTGCAGCCTGTGTTAGGTTCCTTCGTGTGATTTATTATTGGTATATAGACATCAAGGGGGTTTCGAGAGCCAGCACGCGATCACATTGAAGGATGAGCAGAGACACAAAGATATGAAGTTTTAGTAGAGTTCTGATTTCGAACTATGCTAATGGTACAGCAGGGCAATTGTTCTCTGGTAAAACGCCCGTCGTGGATTGATTAAAAGTCATCCTCCTTAATCGTCATGGCATGAAACAAATAACACTCAACCTCTCTCTAAGCGATTAACTTATGAGAAGGGGTTGGTGCGGGTGCCCCAGTAGGTGAGGAACATGGAGAGACCGACAGTCTCGAAGACGCGGGCAAGAGCACCGACGGCGACGGTGTCAAGAGGGCGCTTCTCGGTGAAGATCTGGGCAATGAACTGGAGACTTGTTAGAACGTGTTCATGTGAGAGATGTCGACCTATAAAAACTTACGGAAGGAGCGGAAGAGGCAGCGAAGATCAGGCCACCGAGGTAGGCAGCGCCCTTGTAGGAGAGGGTACCGGTGGCGTTGAGCAGAGCACCAACACCGTAGGACTGGAGGGCAGAGCCGGCAAGGGAAGTACCCCAGGCAGCGGCGGCCGAAGCAGTCTCCTTGGACTTGAAGAACTCCTCCTTGGAGTTGGCGGCCTGGGCCTGGCGGTAGGTGTCGCCGAAGACGGGGCCGAGGATGGCGAGCGAGGCGAGGTGGTTGAAGGCAGTGCCGACAGCGATGGCCGAAGGCTTAACGGGAGGGAGGTCTGCGGGAGTGAAGAGTCAGTGACTGAATTGTGGTGTTTGGCGATCGCTTCCCCTGAGCTGTGCGCATCCGGGACTCAAGAGAGCTCCATAGGTGCGGGCAGCTGCAGTGAAAGATAATCAACAGCGACTTACAGGAGAGAGTGGCCATTGTGATGGATGTGTGTAGTTTTTGGGGTGAAAAGGTGAAGATTTGATGGGTTTGGAGATGGATATGGGAGAGATGGACGGAAAGAGCGCAGGAGACGAGGTTAAATGCAAGTCGTGCTACGCCTCGCTCCTGCCAGCTCTGACGTACCCTTCACGCAAGCGTCATTGTTTTGTGGCTGGAATTGGAAGCTATGGCCAACCTTGTCCCGCTTTCTCCACGACCGCGTTGTTGATGCCCTGCAAGTCCGACTCCCACAAACACCCTTTGTGCCGAGTTGCTAGACCAACCGAGTACGATTGAATTGGGCAATGCAGCATGGGAGCCTGCATTAACATGGTACAAGGTTTCTGTCACCAGAGTCCGACAGCACACGAGCGTTTTCCTTCAAGCCGAGGGCAATGCGGGACATTTCGCAAGCTTCTCCACAGCCGGGCGTCATTACCCACAAGCACTTGCGCGAGATCGTGATGCTTCAAAACGTCGCCAAAACATGGAAACACAGACAGCAGGTGACAGAAAGCGAGAGAACGTTAAGCCACACTTGGTTGCTCATCTAACTTGTAATTCTAAGCCTGTCTAGATCGTGAATGCATCATGCCATCGATCTTACAAGAATGGTCTATGCCTCTCTGCTCACATCGGCAGCATCCATGCCTTGATTCTCTGGCTTCCAGCTGCCGTCGTGCTTTGACTTGATGACTTCGTGCACGCTCAGTCTGTTTTGTACAATCTCGCGGCCATTGACAAGGTCGTTCTCGTCGGCTCTCTTACGCGCCTCCTCCTCGTTTTTGGCAATGCCAGCCTCGATGTGACGCTTCACCAATCGCTCTCTTGCTACGTCTTCCTCGACCTCGACGAACCACAACTCATCCATGAGCTCCGCTGCCTCTTTCCACTCTGGCGCGCCCGTGCCCAGACTCAGATAGTTGCCCTCGAAGATCAGAATACGAGCTTCTGGGTGGATAGGGATATCGTCGTTTACGGGGTCCTTCTGAGCATGGTCAAAAGATGGCGCATACAAAGTCTTTGTTTCTGGCGAGATGGGCTGGCGGAGCTTCTTGACCAGCTCCAAAAAGGAACCTGCATCAAAGGTGAATGCGGCGCCCCGTCTTGCATGGGCAGTCGTTGGGTCGGGCATAGCGTCTAGCTGTGCTCGCGACAAGTGGTAGCCGTCCATTGGGACAAAAGCAGCGGGTTCGTCATTCTGTGCCAGTGCAGGGAATTGCTCGTGGTGAAGATCGTTCAATCGGTTTGCGACAACGGATGCGAGAGTTGTTTTGCCTGACGAGTTGTCAATCTTGTGCAACGCGACATGATGTCCTTATCTTACCTGAACCTGGAATACCAGACACGGCGATCATCAGTCGCTTGGACCTGGGCACTTGCTGGAACTTGGCCCATGTCTTCTTAACCAGTCTGTCTACTTGTTCGTCCATAGCTGTAGATATATGTAGAAATCGTAGGGAGTGTCTTAGGTATCTGACGGAATAGATGCTGGTGTTGTGAATAGAAAACAAAGAGCTATTTCGGACACGACCCTGATCGACTGATCTATCTGCTTCACTGGAAAAAGCGGCCTCAGGTCAGCTGTCCCCCTCAGTGTCCGGCCGAGATGCCGCCCTGCTTTTTTCTCAGAGGAACGAGCATCCTTCTTTCAGCCTGCTGATATCACGCCCAATCCGTGATCGCATTTGCTGTATGACGTAGAAGTTTTTGGCATGTGAATCTGAAAGCCTCTTTGTGGCTTGGCATCGACAACGACACTTCTTTGAACCTGTTGATCTGAGCGGGAGAAGCAATTGAAGACATTGCAAAAACTCGACACCATGTACTCACAAATGCGACTGCCAGTATAATGATGTCCCCGATCATGGCACGATGGCTTGGTTTACCCCGAGGACTCTTCTGCGCAGACATCTGACCATGCCTCACGGACACGAAGAAGGCACAACACCGATCATCCAGGGCTCTGACAAACTACAAGGAGATGTCCACGATCAAGCAGAAACTTCGTTCATCGCAAGCTGATCTGTTCGCGGGCCTGGTCATGATATCGATATTCAGGCGATGGTCCAGATATCGGCTCGAGGGCAAAATTGTCGTCGATGATGATTTTCCTGATTCTGTCAGCAAGAACATCTGTATCGCGACGTGTGGCATGGGATTATACTCGGATGTGGCTTCCCATCACAGAGCAGACAACGCTATACGGATGTCAATAATCCTGGGATCGCAAACTGGACAAACTGGACACAGCCTTGCAGACCTACGACAAGACTGGATGCTCGCATGTTAATGTTGCAGTCGAGCTTGAGTTACAAGGTGGAAGGTCTGTCGTCAACCACTGTTCTCCCTCCAAACACTCGCCGACATCTTCCGGGTCCCTGAGGCTTCCAAAGCCAGCTGACCGCCCAATTCACCTCATCCAACCGCGCTTTCGCCACTAACCTCGCCGTCACCACCCTTTCTCCCTCAACCCATATATTTAGAGATTTCCTGGCCAGAGCAAGTAAGCCATGGTGGTGCAGTTGGGAGCACACCTGGGAAGCCTTTGGCAATTTCCAGGAGGTCGTGGGTTCAAATCCCACTTATGGCTCTAATGATACCGTGTGAGTGTTGCTCTGAGGCGGGCATATTTCCCATTTCAAAACAAAATTCGCACGGTATCATTAATTTTTTTTCCCCTTTTGCTTCCTTGTAGAGCAAAGTGAGTTTTTCGTATCTTCTCTGTGGTCACATCTTTGATCTGGTAACATTTGTGCATTTTTACAGTCACATATTCAGCTAAATACTTGTGAGAGAGGTAGGTCAGCGGAGAGCTGCCATGATCGAGTTCCAATATAAAAGACCACTCTCAGTTCAAAGAAGACATCACAACATGAAACGATTCCTGATCAACATTGGTCCTGGAAGAAGAGTACACATGCGCAATGTGTCGGTTTGCTACAAAAACTTGACGGCCACTGTCCTGCACTTCGACAGCCATAGGTATGCGACGACGCGACCCAGGTTCCGAACGAGCAGGAGATTGTACATTAATCGCACGAGGGCGATCTCTCAGATGGTAGATCGGAAGTCATGCACGATAGTAATTTTTTCCATTGTTGGTATTTATGTACGTGATGAGAAGGGCAGATTTGTGCACATGGCAATATAAAAAGTGGCTTCTTCGTGTGTTGAACGATCATATATGTTTGTCTTTCTGTCGCGCTTCAATGAAATACACCTGATCTGAAGGAATGAAGTATCTAAAACACGGAGCTTGTCCCGTCAATACTTGGGACCTTCAAGGCATCGCCTCGTCAACATTCGTCAAAATACCTTTATCTCTGCAGGGCTTCCGTAAACAACAATCAATCTACCACACTCACTATGAAGCGAGAGACAAGTGTCGATATCATAATGCAAGCAGCCCGGCACCAGATCCCGGGTCCTAGATCCTACTTTCCATTAATGGCATCGCAGATCCTTTGTCTTTTGCGCCAAAGCTTTGGAATCACAGCACGAAAGAACCAAATCTCACGTCGCAGGAATATTGTCTTCAACGTCGACCTTTAGAATCACAGCACGAAAGAATTAGATATCATGTCGTAAGAGTATCAGTAGAGCGTTGAATCCTCGGAATCACAGCACGAGGGGATCAATTTCCATGTTGCGAGAATGGAGACGTAGGAGAGAGATCTTTTGGCACTGTAACCGGGGGTTCGTCGTTGCGTGTTGTATCGTTGGGCAGCCTGGTATACGAGGGGAAGAGACCGTGGTCAAAATCCTGTTGCTCAGGACACGGACGAAATCGTTCTTTGATGTCTTGGGCTGGCGGATGAAGTCCTTGGAGGCAGAAGCAGTGGGATGTGTAGTAATGAGTGATGGTTGTTCGCAAGCAATTAGGAGGTGAGTGTAGGCTGCTTTCGAGGCATTGCAGTTTACTAGGTTTTGCTAGCGAGATAGTAAAGGGTTGTTGTCATTTTCTTTGATTGTCTGAACAACGAGTCAAGTAGCTACTGCGAGGAATACTTGTTATGCAGCTTCTGATGGACGCATCCTGGGGGAACTACAGTTATCACCTCGAGAATATGGATGCTGTAACCGCAACCTGACGATGAAGTTGGCTGTGGATTCAAGCAATCTCCCTGGTAGTTTTGCTGGAGTACGCCTGTTACAGGATGTGGTGTTCGTGGACGTGGGCATCTTCTTTGTGGCCCGCCAAGCAATCTCTAACATCCTCCATGAACTCGGCGACGCTATATCTTCTCATGACCGTGTTATGAGAGGGGCGATTCCAGTGAGACTCCTGTGGCAGAGCGAAGAATGCTTTGTGTGTTGTACGTTTGTGATTACCAGGCCTGATGTGCTTGGCCATTGCGAGGTCTAGACCTCCAATGTCATTTCTCGGAGCTGTCACCCTTGTTATCCTTCTCTTTTGCACGCTCTTCTCTCTGAGCTCTCGACAGAGGAAGTTCAGGTGATCTGAAGATATTAACCATCTGCCGCCTTGTAGAGGTCTCTGGTACCACGCGTAGCCAGTCGTTGGCGAAGCAGTGGTTGCAGATGTAACGGTCTGGATCTGCTTGCACCAAATCGTCTGACAATGTTGACTTCTCTTTCCACCACACAGCCAAGAAGCGGGTCTGATTACAGCTGGTACAGTAGTGCTCGACCCGATCCGGATATTTCACCGGCGTGTGTGCTTTTCATGTGTAGTTTCCGACTCGTCCATTAGAGACTAACATCGAAAGTGTTGCAGCACGCCTTTGACTGAGTTTTTCTGCATATTGACGTGCTGCGATCTTGACTCGTTCCTCGCGATTTTTCTCGTACGCATTGCGATGGATTACGTTTCTCCCAGCTCTCACAGCCGCACGTCTATTATTTATTTTGGTGGCCTCAAGTATTCTCTGACGATACTCGTGATCTGTTGCGTAGCGTTCTCGTCGGGAGTCCCGGCGTCTCTCAACTGCCTGTTGGTATAGGGCCTCCTCTTCAGCATTCCGGATTGGCACCTGGCTTAGACGATTGAAGCACGAGAACGGGCGCGTTACTGGAGTCCAGATGCATGGTCGAACGAGGCGGAACTTTGTCGAGAGAAGAGTGAACATTTCAAGCGAAGGCGGTGGAAGTGCCAGACAAGCGGGAGGCGTATTCACGTCGCTCTTTATCGAGAGGTGCAGTTCTGCGTTTGTCGAGAAACCCCCTAGATGTCTGTACTATCACGTTTAAGCATCAGCTTGGTCTACATCAACACGAAGTCGCATGGTACAGTATTACTTTACCCAGTACCTGACGCAGCAGATGCCAAGTCGTGACAGCCAACGGCTCAAGTTTGTGCTAACCCGAAATGCTCCGAACCTGCATAAAATGAGCTCGAGTCAACGAACGGTACGCTATATGTACACAGCTCTGTACAGATCTAATCAATCGATAGATCTTAGGCAGGGATGGATGAGTCGAACGAGTGACGCAATTTATCACCCATCTCAACCTCACTCTCTCCTGAATTTTGGACGTGAATCTGCATAAACCTGGACAAAAATCAGCAACCGAAGGAGACGCATCAAAAAGACCCGAACACCATCTGGAAAGAAGTCTGGGACTGTCATAGTCATGTTGAGGCCCAAAAAAATATATGCGTCGCGCCAGTGGTGATAAAGGGTAGGGGAAGAAAGAATGCCAAAAGATGCCAAAAAAATCGCGAAGAGAGAGTATCATACTTCAAACTGAAGAACAACAACGACAGAAATTGGAGTTCATGTAGAGTCGACGGTTTGCGCTTTGTAGATATAGCCGTGAAGCCTGGTGAGTCGCTGTAGAACGAAAGCCGTCGCCGCGTCCAATTTTTTGGTAGGTCTTCTGTCTATGCTGAGTAAGTGTTGCATTTTTGTCAAATTCATCTGCTTACTTGCTTACTTGTTAGCTTGTTTGTTGTTTTCACTGCTTTTTGTCGGCTTGGAAGGGGGAGTTCCCCTTGTCGTATGTTGCGCCGTCTGTTTCGTTTTGGGTGTTGTTGTCGAGTCGCACTGTGTCATGCTCGTACATATCTCCTATGCTACTTTCGTGTACTGATACCACTCGTGGTAGATGTTGGTGTGTCTGCGGGAGGATGGTGGCGTTGTGCTATTGTTGCTGCGCGGTTGTTCTTGCGCGGTTGTTCTTGCGCGGTTGTCTTGGACCAGATGACAAAATTCCTCGTCACCATGCCGGCGCCCTGCCCCGGTAATCACACGCCATCAGCATCGTCGCTCTTGCTCTTGCTCTTGCTCTTGCTCTTGCTCTTGCTCTTGCTCTTGCTCTTGCTCTTGCTCTTGCTCTTGCTCTTGCTCTT